>WSYH01010057.1:0-24160 GCA_036426205.1 Ascaphus truei | reverse complement strand
CTACCGGCCCTCCGCGGCATAGCCCACGCGGCCCTCCGAGTCCCGGGCTGCGCATTTTTTTTTTTTTGCTGTGCACGGTGAGCGGGCGGCGCGCGAGAGGCATTGTGGAAACCATGGACCCATGTAGCCACAGTCTAGACAGGGTAAGTGAACAAAGTTCAATGATAGTGCTCTAAAGACCTTGGTAGTTGCACATGTGATAATGCAATAAATTCTTGATGGAAGAATAGTAATAAGCTGGGAAAAGGTATATAAGTGAGCAGCGAGGTATATATGGGGGAGCATATGTGTCTATGACCGAAATAAAATGTCCTGGTGAGTGTGGGTAATGGAGATATATGAGCCCCACCCCCTCACTGCCAATGTGGACTGGGTCTGCAACCGACTAATAACACCGATAAGATACCTCAAAGTACAAATAAAGTACCAACTCACGTGACCATGCCCATAATGCCTTCCAAGATGCGTGCTTCTGCAGGTAGGTAGAAGATATGGTAGCCACGAATGCAGGTGATGCAGCGCACAGCAAAGGAACAGGATTACACGGAACAGCAGCAGTAAAATAAAAGTCCTTTATTATAACTTCATGGTGCAGACAGGAATGGGTGCAAAAAAACCTCCGTCTCTTACGCGTTTCACGCCTGTGTGGCGCTTCGTCTGACACAGAAACGTGTAAGAGACTGATGTTTTTTTATAAATAATAAGAAATACTTAATGAATAGTAAACCTATAAATTAATAGAATGTACCTAAACATACATACAGGGTCAATAAATGAGCATTAAAAACATTAAAAAAAAACATACAATACAATCTGTTATTATTCCTGTATGTACTGTATGTATATCCGTAGGAACATACATAAATAAATTGGTCATTAAATGGATATCCCAAAAAAATCGCTGACATAAAAAATAAAAATTAAAACCTGTTAAAGTAAAATAAAATACATTTCTTTTGTTTACTTACCATTAGATGACCCACTCACCGAATCCCGGGGAACAAAATTTTTCTAAGTCTTGCTCCTTTTGCACCTGCCTTGAGCTGGCGTTCTTTTTCAAGCGTGTTTTTAAAGAACGATCACTTATCGTAGCTTTGAGAATCACACAGACTGGCAGATATCAGCACATATACAGTAGCTGATCGTACAAGCTTGGTGGGACTTAGAAAAATTCCTTGAAAAAAGGCTGTTTTAGAGTGCAAAGTACCTGTTATCACTGCTCTGTGAATCGCGCTGAGCGCAATACCAAGTTCTTAAAGCACTTCGCGCTCTTAAAATGACTTATCACTGTTTAGTGCATTGCCCCCATAGTGTTTATCTTACTAAATCAGCATCTGTTAAAGCTGCCGACAGGGAGGAGCCAGGACAACATGCCTGGTCCTGTTGAATGCAGGGGCTCAGACTGCTGGCACTGGAAGTTGAGACTAGTCAGAGGTCGGGTCCAACTTTCACGTCTAGCAGCTGAGTCTCTTTTGGCTGCAATGCCCAGCTCTCCCTCTGCTGTGGTCTGGACTTCAGGGTAATTTCAACCCCTGCGCACAGGAAAATAGTCCCTATCAAATGTTGTGCCTAATTTCTGCATCCACCAACTGGATCGGCATGGCATCAGAGGCCTCCCCCCAAGGTAGTGGGTGTGTGTGATTATTGGGTGGGGATAATTAAGAGTATTGGGGGAGGAGGGTTATGTGTTTTTGGTGAGGGGCGGTTATTATGTATATAGTTGAGGGGGAGTTTTATGTATATAGGGGTGGGGTGTGTAGAGCTGAGGTATTGGGTGAGGAGGTTAAGATTTGGCAGAGAGAGAGGGGTGGGGGGTTGGAAAGAGAGAAGGGTAGGTGAGAGAGGTGGGTGTGTGGGAGAGAGAGAATTGGATTTGTTGGAGAGAGAAAGGGGTGGGAGTGTGGGAGAGAGAGAAGGAGTTGGAGTGTTGGAGTATGGGAGATAGGGGTGTGTGGGAGAGTGAGAGTGATGCATGTGTGGGAGAGAGAGAGTGGTGCAGGTGTGGGAGAGAGAGGGGGTAGGGATGAGAGAGAGCGAGTGGTGTGGGAGAGGTTTGAGGGAGAAAAAAGGGTGGTAGATAGAGAGGTGGGAGAGTGAGATTGAGATATGGGGGTGTTGGAGTGGGAGAGAGAGTGGTGAGGTTGGGGGTAGGAGAGAGGGGAGGAGATGTGGGAGAGAGAGAGAGAGAGGAGTGAATGTGAGAGATAGGAGTTGGGGCATGGGAGAGAGAGGGATAGACTTCTGCTAGAGAAGGGCAGTCTGGGTGTGTTAGGATTGCCTGTCAGCCCCGCCACGTGATACACCCCAGGACGGGTGATGCGCGTCATGCTAAAAGGCTGAGGGACACTGCACGTCCCATGCTTTGGCCCGCCCCGTGCTTTGCCCCGCCCCGGGTCCCGTGATGAAGCGGCTGACGCACGGTGCTTTACCAGGCTGGGGGACAGCATGGATCTCACACAAGCTCTGCCCCGTGATTTGACTGGTGAGGCGCACCACACGCGCACCACACGCGTTTCGAAACCACACAGTTTCTTCATCAGGGAATCAGTCCCTGATGAAGAAACCGTGTGGTTTCGAAACGCGTTGGAATGGTTTTTATGTACTACTTCCCACTACGGCGGACCCGGTTTCCTCTATTGGAGAGGAGATCGCAGCGCGAGTTGCGGTGTCGCTGTCCAGTGACGTCAGAGGTCCGGAAGTCAAGGATCGGAGGGCTGCGAGTGTGTATTCAACTACCGCAGGAGATCAACCGCTACAGCAGTTCTTTCTTTCACTCACGACGAGTTCGCTGGACTTTCTATCTCAAGGAGTGGGACTATCCACGATTTGTTTATCTTGGCTCATGACTGAGAGATCCAGAGACGGGAAGCTGCACTTACCTAGAGAACATCCTATCTGGAGATCTGTTTGGCACATGGGTAACATTAACACCTGACATGCTGGGTTTTATCTACCCTGATGTACGCATAATACTTACCTGTACTGTTTGATCTGAATAATATTCCTTTTAATGCACTATGAGCGTTGTGCACTGTGTTCTTGTGTATTTTGTCCCACTAACCATACCTTGAGACCTACATCAACATGGACAATAGAGATATTCAAGTACTTACTGTAGGAAGAACAGCAAAAAACATAAAACAAATCACACATTTCAACCTACAGTAATTGGTTGAGACTTGAATAACAAGTGTCACAGGAGACCAGGCAATTTACACCCTTTAAACTGGGATCATTCACTGAGCAAAATAGGTAATGAAATAATTTTTAGTTTATTCACACAAATACGCTTACACACAATGGAACACAAGATACAGACAAAAAGACACATTTACTTTGGGACTGGAGTAAAAAATGATACTTTCCTAGGTGCAGAGAACCCTAAATAAGAGTTTTACCCTGCCCGTGGCCTACAGCGCATACAGTACATTACAGTATATTACAGTGTATTAATAAAATATAGTTTAATACATCATACATGTCTCTGGGTATGGGGAATAGAATAGAAATATGTACTTTTATTCCTATCAGCCTTATTTCCCATACACTATCTTCTGGGACTTAGGGCCTCATGCACTAAGCGCCGAAAAGCATTTTATCACCATTTTCTCGCCAAAAATGCCTACCCGATTCAGTAAGCGCCGATAAGTGGCAAAAATTGGCAATTTTTGTTCCAGATAAAAAATTATCGGCAGCCGGATGCCGATAAGCCACTTATCGGCACTTTTTGAACTCGGCTGAATTCCGGTAGCCCCGATCAGATTGTTGCTGCTGATCGGCACTCCCGAATTGAGAATTTAACGCCAATCCGTCACGCCAACTAAAGTTGGCGGATTGGTGGTGTATAAGCATCGGCAAGGTCGACACTTAGAAAAAATCTGGCCTTTTTCCTGGCTGGGATTGATGCCGGGGGGCTCCGGAGCTGATACCCATCAATACCAGCACCGGAGCCCCCCGGCATGCATCCGAGGCAGGAAAAATGCATTTAAACCCACTTCATTACCTTAGCGGCTAACCGCTAAGGCAAAGAAGGGGTTAACCCGCCGTGCCAGGATTATTGTGGGTAACGGGGTGGGTGAAGGGGGTAATTGGCCCTTGTTGTTTGTTTAGGGCTTGCAGGGGGGTTGCGGGTGCAATTAATGTCAAAACACATACATACTTATAAAGAAATAACCCCCCTAACACATACAGTATACACATACAGTATAGTAATGGGCACAATTACTATTATCCACACATAGATAATAGTGAATGTGCCCATTTAAAATACATAAAGAACAATAAATACATTACATACATATTGCACTCACCCTTGTCCAGCTGCCACGATGAAGGCCATTCTCATCTTCATCACCGTCCATGCCCCCTCCGCTGCTGCAAAACAGAATCAAGAATAAAAACATCCAATGTAATGTCCCCTAACCCCTTATTCATCATAGCGATTATTAACTGCTACAGTCATTAAGGGGTTAGCCCACCCTCACCCATCACTCGGGAGGCCTACATACCCTCCCCCACTAAACCCCTACCCCGTGAGGCCTAACCACCCTCACCCACTACCCAGCCGGAAGGCCTACCCACATACCCTTGGGGCAAATACCCCCTCCCCCCACCCCCAGTACCCACAATAAAAACAATACACAGCCCCACAATACACATCATTCTATTTATTAAATACATAACCCACCCCCTGTTCCCCCCCATAAATACATGATTTATTCTTTTACATACAGGGTTCATACCCCAGGACCACGCGAGTCCCCGGTGGGCCTGACAGGTCACCTGACAGACCTACAGGTTATCAGCAACTTGTTTCATACAGGTTCTGGAGGACTGTTGGTGGGTCACGCCAGGCGCCATGGCCCACCAGGTGGCCACCGCGGGTCACCTTGGACCACAATTGGGTCCCCACGGTAGGCACACGGATGTCTGGGAGCCCCGGGTCAGACCCACAGTTGTCTGCGGGGCCTCGGGTGGTTCCCACAGGGGTCTGGGGACCCACGGGTGGGCACTACGGGTCTGCGGTGCTCCCACAGATATGGGGCCACCAGTTCTTCCCCGCACACTACGGGTCCGCTGTGCCCCACAGATGTGGGGCCACAGGTTCTTCCCCGCAGACTACGGGTCCGTGGTGCCCCCACAGATTTGGGGATACCGGTTCTTCCCCGCAGGTGTCCCCCATGGACCACGCAGCCTGGTACCCATGAGATACCGAGGATACCGCAGGTGGTCTCCAGAGGTCTCATGCAGAACCAAAAGGAACAAACCCTGAATGTAAAATAAATAAACCTGACCTATACATTAAATACATCAATCCACCCCCCCCCCAACACATACAGTACAATAATGTGCAAAATAACTATTATCCAGATAGGGATAATAGATTATTTGAAATGCAGGCAAAAAAACGGGCGCTTACCTTAGGGTATTAGTACAGGGTAGAGAATAAAGTAAAATACTTATCCCAAAACCAATGGATGTAGTCTTTCACAGTGCAATCCGTGGCTTGCGATGAATTCCTCTGCTCGACCGCAGAGAGGGGTATCCAAACCCTCAAGGTATAGGAGAATGAAAAGGAAAAAAGGGGGAGCAAAGGATTAGATGGACCTATATTAACATTACTAAGATGACTTCATAGCATATCTAGCTGTTTAATAAAGGTGGGGTGACGAAATGACAGTATATGGTAATCCAATACTCACACGGCCCTGTGTGAGCACATATGTGTAAGGGTATCTTGTTCCTGGTATCCACTTCTTAGCCCAAATGTTGTTCAGATGGAAGGGGGGGGTTTAGAAAAAATAATAATACACTACTTACACGGCCATGTGTAACTCAATCCTGGGAGAGAATAATGTGGGGTTGTCTGATGGACCCGTCCGTGGTACTTCCCGTGGCAACGTATAATCAGCTGCTTGCGGGCAAAGTAATTGCTGGCGGTTCCCCTTCCCTCACACGTTCCAATCCTCCCCCCTCCCCGATTCAGGAAACGGGGATGCGTGGGGTAAAATGATAGCAGGGCGTCAGTTACAGTCTTCAATTTAATGAGCGTTTTATTAAACATTCAAACAGAACAAAAGACTCACAGAATAATGTTTAGAGCACCCCGTGGCACTCCGATCAGCGTGGCTGCAGGTCGCCTTCCAGCTGCGCTGTCTTCCGTATCCGGATTCAGAAGTGATGGAAACTTCTGACGCGGCTGTGACTGCAGTCTGCTTCCACTTGCTATGGATCGGTTTCCTGAATCGGGGAGGGGGGAGGATTGGAACGTGTGAGGGAAGGGGAACCGCCAGCAATTACTTTGCCCGCAAGCAGCTGATTATACGTTGCCACGGGAAGTACCACGGACGGGTCCATCAGACAACCCCACATTATTCTCTCCCAGGATTGAGTTACACATGGCCGTGTAAGTAGTGTATTATTATTTTTTCTAAACCCCCCCCTTCCATCTGAACAACATTTGGGCTAAGAAGTGGATACCAGGAACAAGATACCCTTACACATATGTGCTCACACAGGGCCGTGTGAGTATTGGATTACCATATACTGTCATTTCGTCACCCCACCTTTATTAAACAGCTAGATATGCTATGAAGTCATCTTAGTAATGTTAATATAGGTCCATCTAATCCTTTGCTCCCCCTTTTTTCCTTTTCATAATAGATTATTTGACCATTATTAAACACATTAGCTAGCATATTAAAATAAATAAAGTACTACTGACCGCATCAATAAGAATCCCCCATCGCCAGCAAAATCCTTGTCCTCCGTTGCCCACAAAATACATAGCCAATACATAGCCAACAATAGCCAATACATTCAGATATCAATTAACGGAAAGAAAACTTATCAAATAATGGCGCTCTAAAATATACCAAAGTGTACAAATAATTATACAGTGATAATTAAAATGATAATTAGGTAATGATACTCATACAAACACATATGTAGAAGTGCTGCTATAACCCAGTGCAGGATTGCTCTCTCAATCCTTGTTGTACGTAGAAAAGGTGTAGATCATCAGGAAGCGCAAAATATGTGAAAACAGAAAAATATACTGATAGTGTAATATTGTATGAACAGTGATAAAAAATGTAGTGTCAGGTCTATCTACAAAATACTCACAAACGTGAGAAAGTATAGAGCACTTAAAGGTATCTTTGGGTGCTAGATATGCCACAAAACAATCAGGGAATCAATCTTCACCATAGGGATGTAGACTTCAAGGGACATGATTCAAAGTTTAAAAAAGCATTCAGATCTCACGCAGTGGATCTCAGCAGCCGGATGAGTGATGTCTCTGGTATCCCTCTGTTGTAGCGTGCGTGTCACGGATGCGTCTCATCTGACAACACCCGCAAAATTGTGAATATAATAGACCATGTGCACCTCACAGGAACCAGAGCGATGATCCTTAGCCTCGACGCAGAAAAAGCGTTCGACAGAATCAAATGGTCCTTCCTAGATCAAACAATGCTGAAATTTGGATTCAGTGGCCCCTTCCTGCAGGGGGTTAGAGCCCTCTACTAAAACCCAACAGCATACGTAAAAATTTCAGATGGCTATTCGGACCCAATTAAGATCAGAAATGGGACCAAGCAGGGTTGCCCCCTTTCCCCTCTGTTATTCGCCCTAACAATCGAACCATTAGCGGCCACAGATAGAGAAGATCAGAGCATTAAGGGTATTTGGATTGGTGAAACAGAATACAAAATCTCTCTATTTGCTGATGATGTGATCCTGACCCTCGCGGACCCCCACGTCTCCCTCCCCAATCTCCAAAGATTGCTATCCCAATTCAGCACAGTATCTGACTACAAAGTCAATATGGACAAGTCAGAAGCTCTAAACGTATCCCTATTAGACCAGGAAAGGAGACTTCTACAAGCTAACTATAAATATCGATGGAGCACTACCCATATTAAATACCTAGGAGTCAGAATCTCAAGCACCTATAGCTCCATATACCAATCCAACTACCCCCCCCCCTGTTTGACCAAATCAAAAAAGATCTGGAAAAATGGAAACAGTTCCAAATTTCCTGGTTTGGAAGAATTATCTCAATAAAAATGAACGTCCTGCCGAGACTTCTTTATTTCTTCCAAACACTCCCTGTCCCCATCCCAATTGCAGCCCTGAAACATATCCAGGCCCTTATGTTCCAATTCATCTGGAATGATAAACGGCCAAGAGTACCAAGGTCTGTGATGTTGTCCCCCAAAACCAGAGGAGGTGTGGGGGTCCCCGACGTGATCAGATACTATTCGGCGGCCCAGTTGAAGCAGGCTGTAGGTTGCAATTACGACCCGGCCTCCACCTGTTGGCTAGCGATCGAATCACATCATGCTGCACCTGCCACCCTCCAGGTCCACCTCTAGTCTCCTGCAGTAAGGGAGTTAGGACCACGGCGATTTGCTCTGTGGGCAATGAGATGCACATGGAATGTCTGGCTCAAGAACAAAGGGAAATACGCCTGCTAGCTACCCCATCCCAACTTACCCCAATCTTTGGAAACCCACACTTCCCGCCTGGGTGTTCCAAAAAACAATTCGACCAATTCCAAGGTCTAGGAATAAGGCTGATTGCCGATCTGCTGAAAAACGAGGAGATCCTCTCCTTCCAGGAACTCCGCGACAAACATAAACACCAAGGTCTCCATCTGTTTAAGTTCCTGCAAATTAGGCACTTCCTTTTATCTCTAGCTCCAAACGCTAATTTCCCCCCATTAATCAGGTTTGAATCCCTTTGTAGCAAAGGCTCCTACCAGAGAGGTTTGATCTCAGAGCTCTATAGGGGGATGGAGTCGGCAACCAGCCCCCCATCCCACCAGTATATGCAAAAATGGTCCGAGGACCTCAATGTACAGATAGATATGGACGAGTGGGAGGATATCTGGGAGTTGGCCACAAAGACCTCAATCTGTACAGTGACAAAAGAGAACATATATAAAATGCTATTCCAGTGGTACCTGACCCCGGCTAGGCTGAGCCAGATCTTCCCGGCACTCCCGACCTGTGCTGGAGGGATGTGGCCAAAAGGGGGACATGGCCCACATTTGGTGGTCATGTCCGGAGATTCAGAGGTACTGGACCAAGATCCAGAAGCTCCTACAAGAGACTACGGGGCTTCTTTTCCCCCTGGACCCCTTGACCTTTGTGCTGAGCAAACCCATAAATGACCTGCCCCCCTCCTTGATTAGACTAGTATCAGCTATCCTAACTGCAGCCAGATGCTCAATAGCGGCGGCGTGGAAACATACCAAAGCCCCAGCGAGAAACACGGTGTTGAGAAGAATAGACGAAGTCATGGCCATGGATAAACTTACAGCTATGCTCAATAAAAAATGCCACAGTTTCGGGACACCTGGGACCCCTGGGGCGGCCCGCTAGGACTAGGCCTGAATTATGCTGTTCTCAAGCAGATGGAGGAGGAGGAAGGAAAAAGAAATCCCCCCCCTCCTCCCCCCTCCCCCCCGCAGTATGTCTTTCCCCCTCCCCCCCCTTAGACCCCCACCCATTGAAAAAAGACTATTTTGGGACAACATGTTGTTTAACTCAGTTGAAAAGTCATGTCATGTGCCTATGACATTGTCGTTATCATTTGGATGTATGTTGTTCTCAATAAAAAAAAATGATATACAAAAAATTAGATAGATGTAATTTTTGGTCTTGTATGGTGTACATTAGGTCATGGTGAGGCTTGCTTTTGTATATTGTATTCTTTTTGGTACTTATATTTTGTCTGAGGATAACTTGTTCTGTTTAACGATTGAAATAGTTAATTGTTTAATTGTTATGGATGGAATTTAAATAATTTAGTGATTTAATTAATGAATGCTAGTTGATTTATCGTTACTGGATTGTTTAAATAGTATACTTGTTTGGATGTATTGGTATTTTGTTTGGAATACATTTATACAATAAACTGCATCTAATGTAGTTAATGTAATCAAGATTTTTTTTTATATAATAATAAAACATCATCGGCTGAATAAATGGTAAACAGATAATTTATAAAATAAATAAACATTACCAAATAATTAATAAATAATAAACCTATAACTTAGTAGAATATATCTAGAGATAATAATAAAGGAGAGATTCAGAGAGACCAGAGGATGGACATAATGAATGACATAAATAAATACATGTGTAATGAAGGGGGAAAGGGGGGGGGGGAAGGAGGGGGGAGGGAGCGGGAAAAAGTAGGAAGGAGACGGGAAGAAAAAAATATGTGTGTAGACAAATATGAATGGTAGGTAGGAGATGAGGGGAAAGGAAGAGGGGAAGAAAACAAAAATGTATCTACAACAATAGAAACAATGAAAAAACAGAGAAAGAATCATGATCAATGATGGTCACACGAGCGAAGCTGATAAACCCAAAAATAGATGGAACTAAATACGCAATATAATATTGGTATAATTATGTTAGAATTAATAACACTATATCTAGACAATTGTCAAAAGGACTATCAAATCAACCACTTGAGCTAGTGTGGTATACGTAAGTCATCACGGAGGGAACAAAGTACATCGTTCAGCCCAGACCTCCGTGAGGACCCGCACCCCAACGACAAGCAAAAATAGAGTCATTAAACTACTGTACTAATATCTATTGTGTCATTGAGACCCCAGGATACAATGTACCAAGTACATATATCCAGTTGGTCTCCCTGACACATAGTTTTTTGAACCTATCACCCTCCGAAAGGGAAGGTGGAATGGACTCGATTCCAAAGACGGACAAAGAGCAGGGATCCTTATTATGTGTATTATCAAAGTGCTGTGATAGGCAATGTGACTGGAGACCATGTATCACATTTCTACGGTGCTCGAAAAACCTAGTACTTAAAGTTCTTGACGTGCGGCCCACATATTGTAGACCGCAACGACAAGTAATAAGATATATAACGTAAGTACTAAGACAATTTATGTAATTTTTTATCTCATGTACAGAACCATTAGAAAAGGATTTAAAAGAATGAATCTTCTTTATATGCCCTCAAGTAATACATCTATTCCTACCACAAGGGAAATTCCCCCTTGTTGGAGTCTTACTGAATGTTACAGAGTGTAAATCAATAATAGGTTTAAGTCTACTTGGGGCTATCATGGTCTTCAGACACCTTGCTTTCTTAAAGACAATGGGAGCTCGCATTGGTACTTTAGGGCCTAAAATAGGATCATTTTGAATTATGCTCCAGTGTCTATTAATAATATGTTTAACCTGATAGGCCAATTTATTATACTTTCTAATAAACTTCAGAAATGAATGTAAAGGATTCCGACTAGGTCTGTCTATCGATGAATCGAGCCCAACAAAATCAGATCTGGTCCTGGACCTCTCAAGTAAGGCACTCCTATCAATAGATTTAGCATCATCAAACGCCCTCTGCACCACTGCTCTGTCATAACCCTTTTGGAGAAACTTATTAGTTAAAGACTCTTTTTGGGCACAGAAATCCGAGTTCAGGGAACAATTCCGGCGGATCCTAAAGAATTGGCTTCTTGGGATGTTATTTAACCACTTCTTATAGTGGTTGCTACTGTACTGCAGGTACCCATTGGTAGAGACAGGCTTAAAGTGTGTTTTACTATGATCTGCATGTCAGCCCTATCAATGAACAGCTCAAGATCTAAAAATACCATCGTATCTGGATGTATAGAATGGGTAAATTTTAAACCCATATTGTTGACATTAAATGAGTCCAATATGTCTTTCAGTTGGCCCCTATCACCATCCCAAATCATAATAATATCATCGATGAAACGACCATAGAAAACCAGACCCGCCACCAGCTGTGCATTCCCCCAAACATGGATGTTCTCCCACAACCCCATGAAGAGGTTAGCATAACTGGGAGCGAATCTGGTACCCATGGCCGTTCCACACGTTTGTAAATAAAAAGTGCCATCAAAAGTGAAATAATTATGTGTCAAAATAAACTCAATACAAGATAAAATAAAATCTTTTTGTGACACGTGTAAATTCAAATCTAATTGTAAAAAGTGATTGATGGCATCTAAACCCTTAGTGTGATCTATACAAGTATAAAGTGAACATACATCACATGTAGCCCAACAAAATGTGTCTTTCCAAATAATCTCGGAGGTGGAGTCAATGACGTGCAACGTGTCCTTAATGTGAGATGGTAACGATTTTACATAAGGTTGCAAAAAATAATCAACGTATTGGGACACGTTCGACGTCATTGACCCCACCCCCGATATAATGGGTCTACCAGGGAGATGTGCAGTGTCTTGTGCAATTTGAGCAAATAATAAAAAACTGGTGTTCTAGGGTGTCTAATAAACAAAAAAGTGCTCTCTGCCTTATTGATAATACCCATACTAAGTGCTCGGTAAATTAATTCTTGAAAGGCCAACTGATTCTCCTTTACCGGATCATTATCCAGTATACGATAAGATGAACTGTCCATTAAAAGGCGAACCGCCTCAGACATATAGTCCTGTCTGTCCTGCAGAACAATAGCCCCTCCTTTGTTGGCCTGTCTCACAACAATATCTGTGTTCTCTTTGAGGTTGTTTAAAGCCAACTCTTCTCCCCCGCACAGATTTCTATGTATAAGACGAGTATTAGTCTGACATAACTGTTCAAGTTCTCTAAGAACAATGGTGTAGAAGGTTTCAATGAAATTCCCTTTAGAATGGTAAGGGAAATATGTAGAAATAGGATGAAAAGGTGAGTGCTTGAAGTCCAAGGCCAGATCCGAATCCTGAACCAAATGTAGGGAAAAATCCTCGCATTGGTTTAGGCGACTCGGCTGGAGCGCCTGAGAATTAACCAGCTTCCCAACCGATTCTGGTTCAGAATGTGTGGTGAAATTATGTGATTCAAATGAATACTATGTGTTGTTAATGTGTGTGTGTACTCGGGAGCAATGTTATTAAAATCAGTGTTCAACAAGAATTGAAGTTTAGTGCACGAAGCATCATTTCCTTGAATGAGTTTATAATTGGAGGGTGTCTAATATGAAAAATGTCTATCAATGTAAGTTTGCTATTGAATCTGTTAAGGTCCACAAACAAATCAAACTGATTGGGTTTAAGCTTACTGGTGGGAAAAATGAAAGTCCCTTTGCCAAAAGTGAAATGGATTAAGGTGACTGTAAGTTCTAAGTTCATGGTGTAAAATTATAAATACATACTTTCCACCGGTGTGTGGCCCCATTAATCCCTTCTCCTTCTTTCGCTGTCCTTTTTTCCTCCTCTGATCCCTCTGAATCTCTTTTTCTCCTTTGGGTTGAATTCTGGCGACTCCTGTTTTCCCACAAGGGATATTTCTTCCCTCTCGGTGGGTGGGTGTTGGTTCAATGACGTGAACTGTGTCCAATACGTTGATTATTTTTTGAACCTTATGTAAAAATAATTACAATATACATTAAGGACACGTTGCACGTCATTGACTCACCCTCCGAGATATTTGGAAAGACAACATTTGTAGGGCTATTGTGATGTATGTTCACTTACACCTGTAAGATCAAATGAAGGGGTTAGATGCCATCAATCACTTGTTACAATTAGATTTGAATTTACACGTGTCACAAAAAGATTTTATTTTATCTTGTATGAGTTGATTGGACACATAATTATTTCACTTTTGATGGCATTGTTTTTTACAAGTGGGGAACGGCCATGGGTACCAGATTCGCCCCCAGTTATGCTAACCTCTTCATGGGGTGTGGGAGAACATCCATGTTTGGGGGAATGCGCGGCTGGTGCGGGTCTGGTTTTCTATGGTGTTTCATCGATTGATATTATTATGATTTGGGACGGTGCTTCTTGAGTGAGAGGGACCACACCTGAAAGACATATTAGATTCATTAATGTAAGATCTGGGTTTGAAAATTACCCATTCTATACATCCGGATACGAGGGTATTTTAGATCTTGAGGAGTGGTAATGGATAGGGCTTGAAATGCGTAGTATTACGTATTCGGGGTGCGCTACACCCCTGGCTAGATTTACGTGCCCCCCTACGTTGTGTTTTCTGGCCCCACCTTTCTTAGTGCTTATGCTATTCCTTGTATCGTTCCTCGTCTTCGGACTTCGCCTCGCCTCATTCCTATGTTCGGCCCCCCCCCCTGACGTCTCCGTCCCACGCAAGACCCCACCACACCTCTACTGAACGCTCATCTTTTCACAGAACGCGCTCCTGTCCCTCTCGTAGTAGCCACACGTCCAGGTGTCCCTTTTTTTCTAGTTATCCGATCTTCGCGTTGCCACGGTAGATTCCCGTTCTTTGGATCGCTTGAGCCGTGTCACTTCTTCCGACCTTTACTGATTAAATTACTTGCTCTCCCCCAGTCTCGCACTCCTGCCCAACTTTTCCCACCACTCCATGCATCGTACGCCCCCTTTCACTCCGTCGATCAATATCTGGTAACTACCCTTCGCTATCCTCCTTCCTTCTAGCTCTTTGGCCACATTCTGCGCTCGCTCTCCCTCTGGTCCGGGCCCGTAGTGCTCGTACTACATTTTGCTAAGTCTACAGGTGACATCATATAATTCTTACACTCATGGGACGACCGGATCTTTTGCTTGGTTCCGCCCTTATTCCGAGTTCTAACTTGCAGCAGGTCCAGCCTTTCTTTTCTATGCTCATTGTGACACGAGTGGAATCTATCGCGCCAAATGTGTCTGATCACCGTCCCTCTCCCGCTTGATCAAGCGACTGATTTTCGATCGGCTTCTCTAATAGTACATAGTAAAACACACTTTAAGCCTGTCTCTACCAATCGGTCCCTGCAGTGCGGTAGCAACCACTATAAGAAGTGTTAAATAACATCCCAAGAAGCCAAGTTCGTTAGGATCCGTCGGAATTGTTCCCTGAACTCGGATTTCTGGTGCCCAGGGAGAGGCTTAACAATAAGTTTCTCCAAAAGGGTTATGACAGAAACAGTGTGGGCAGAAGGCATTTGATGATGTAAATCCATTGAGAGGAGTGCCTTACTGAGAGGGTCCAAGACCAGATCTGATCTTGCTGGGCTCGATTCATGATGGACGGACTAGTCGGAATCCTTTACATTCATTTCCGAAGTTTATTACAAAGTATAATAAGTTGCCTATCAGGTTAAACAATATTAATGACACTGGAGTATTATTCAAAATGACCCTATTTATAGGCTCTAAAGTACCAAGCGGGCCCCTATTGTCTTTAAAAAAGCAAGGTGGTCTGAAGACCATGATAGCACCAAGTAGACTTAAACCTGCACTGATTCCACATTCTGTTACATCTAGTAAATTCTTAAACACAGGGTCAATTTCCCTTGTGGTAGAAATAGATGTATACTTGTGGGCATATAAAGAAGATTATTCTTTTAAATCTTTTTCTACGGTTCTGTACATGAGATAAAAAAATACAAAACTTGTTTAGTACTAGTTTATATTCTCAGCACGTGTCGTTGCGGTCTACAATATGTGGGCCGCACGTCGAGAACTGTAAGTACTAGGTTCTCGAACACCGTAGAAATGTTAAACAGGTACTCCAGTCACCATTGCCTATCACGTATTTTGACAATACACATAATAAGGATCCTGCTCTTTGTCCATCTTTTGAATCGAGTCCATCTCCACCTCGCGGGTGATAGGTTCAAGAAATGATGTGTCAGAGAGACTTACTGGATATATGTTCTTGGTACATTGTATCCGGGGGGTCTCAATGACACAATTGATATTGATATTGATATTAGTACAGTAGTATAATGACTTAATTTGTGCTTGTCGTTGGGGTGCGGGTCCTCACAGAGGTCTGGGTTGAACGATGCACTTCGTTCCCTCCGTGATGACTTAAGTATACCACACTGGCTCAAGTGGTCAATTTGATAGTCCCTTTGACATTTGATTTGATATGGTGTTATTAATTTAAACCCAAATATATCAATATTACATTGTGCATCTAGTTTTCATCTATATATGGGTATATCAACTTCGCTCGTGTGACCATCATTGATCATGATTCTTTCACAATTCTCTCTTTTAGATACTAATCATTGTTTATGGCATACTGTTATATTTATTATCATCCTCCTTTTCTTTCCCCCCCCTTTCCCCTCCCTTCCCCCCCCTCCCAATTCTTCCCCTTCCCCCCCCCCCCTTCCTCCTTTCCCCCTTCTCCCCCCTTTCCTTTCCCCCCCAATGCATTTTTCGCTTCCCCTTCCCCTCCTTTCCCCCCCTTTCCTCCCCCCCCTTTCCCCTTTTCCCCCTCTTTTTTTACACATGTATTTGGTTATGATACCATTATTGTCCATCCTCTGGTCTCTTTGAATCTCTCCTTTGTTATAATCTTTAGGTACATTCTATTAATTTATAGGTTTACTATTCATTAAGTATTTCTTATTATTTATTTATCTTATAATATATCTGTTTATTATTTATTCAGCCTATGTCGTATTATTATTATATTTTTATATTGATTATATTAATTATATTAATTGTAATTCATTATGTATATGCATATTTTTTAGTGATTTGTATACTGATATTATATTAATATATTAATGTGTTTATTTGGTTGCATATAGGATTTCATTGTTGTATTTCCCTTATTACTGATGTTCATTCCAGCCCTTGCAATTTGGATAGTATAGGGGTTAAATTTATTCCCTTGTAGACATTTGGTATCCAATTAGCAATTAGTGTTTCTCTGTGTTTTGATTGGTCTAATCTACTATAAAACTATGCTTCACATCTATGCTATTACCCCTGATGAAGTCTTTCGAGATGAAACGCGTAGGGAGTGCCATGTGGACGTGATATTGTCCAGTTTTATCTGTTATCACTCACTATTCTATATACGGGACTTTAACAGGGGACTTATCCCTGTTCAGTAACCTTGACGACAAAAATTACAGAGCTCCAGAATATGAAGGAGACTCTGATACAAATTCCTCCAATACGGAAAAAGGTATTGGCTCTGCCCAAGCACCAGTATCCCACAGTAACTAATGACCGTAAGGACAAGGGTACAGTGAGAGTTGGGGACTCCACGCAACTTCAAAACAAAATTACGAAGTTTGAGCCACCAAAGAAAGCACTAGCCAAACCTACAGCTGCCCAACAGGCAACAAACAGAGGTAGGAGTGCAGAATCAAAGCCAGAAGAATCCTTAGCTGAAGAAGCTGAACTGGTGACTCTGTGGTGTGGAGAAGCTGCAGAAAGACCACTTCAAGAGCAGAAAACTCTAAGGGCTAGTCCTAACTGCTCTACAACTGTTGCCATACACTTTGTCTATAAAAAGAGGAGTGCCCGACGCAACAGAAATCTCAAGACCGCGCACGCGATAAAAAGACTTTACGTGGAAAAAGTCCTCCTCGAGCG
Source organism: Ascaphus truei (assembly GCA_036426205.1). Lineage (NCBI taxonomy): Eukaryota > Metazoa > Chordata > Amphibia > Anura > Ascaphidae > Ascaphus > Ascaphus truei. The sequence goes on along the minus strand of WSYH01010057.1, from coordinate 6,819 downwards.
ACTGAGGAGTGCTGATCTCAAGCATCTTCGGGAGGAGACAAAAATAAACTGGAGCAAGGGCTCCAATCCCAGCGGGACAGAGGATTCTCTTCCTCCATCCACTCTCATTCAAGTCACAGAGATATCTAGAATGAGAGTGGAAGGATGGGCTTTGGCCGTGGTAAGCACGAGCTTCCCACAAACAGGGGAGGTATGTAACAGGGGACTTATCCCTGTTCAGTAATATGCCTTTAATCTAGCAGTGTGGTAGTTAATTACTAAACACCACCTGCCTGATTAGATTGTTTACAAAAACCTGTCTGTTCAGACAGGAAGGGACTCCTTAGCTCTGACTGAGAGCTGACCTTTGGAGCTGACCAGTCTTGAGCTCTGCACTGCAGAGCTGATTTCAAGACACAGGGAAAACTACTACACCTGTAGCTGAACCAGGAAGTGAGAAGATTTTCCCTCCAAGAAACAGATAAGACTTTTATTCTTAAGAGACTGCTTATATCTGCTTATTTCATGCTATATGTTTTGGGGCTGCGAGAAATGCTTGACTAAGGGAGATGTGAATTATTGCATAGTGTTTCACTAGAAATACTCCCAAGTGAATAGAAGCTTTGTTCCCCACCCTGTTTTTGGATGGATTTCCTGATGAAAAGGAAAAGGCACAATAAAGCCTTATTATAATTTCACATTATAAACGTCTCCAAATTGTGTACCTCTGTGAACATCCGTCTACAGGGACTATTTACTATTTGGTATACACTGATCCCAGCCAGCAACATGCTGCATCTGTGGGGACTGTTACCGATTGTATCCTGTGATGTCATCGAGTTCTCGCGTGATTTGGAGCCGAGACCTCACTGCTGTGACGCTGGATTTGGAGGAGGGTGGCGTCCCTCATGTTCCCCGGTACACGGAGGTTACCATTGAGGCTGCTGCAATTCACCCACACCGGATAACTTCACCGAAGTCACCCAATACCTGGTTCTTGCGTCTGGCTGGTGATTGAGTTGTACTCATGACTGCTTTTTATTCCGTTATGTTTGTGAGTGTGTTCTTTATATCTTCTACTCCATAACAAATTTGTTATACTTTTTTACGCTATGAGTGCGCCTGGTTTTTTTCTGTTTTTATATATATATATATATATATATATATATATATATATATATACTAGCTGATATACCCGGCATTGCCCGAGATGTAATTTTGGGGGGGCGGGCGACAGGGTTGGGCTTCCCCCCCCTTGACAGCTAGGTGGGTGACTGAGTTGACTGAGTGTGTGGGTGACTGAGTGGGTGTGGGAGTGTGTGGGTGACTGAGTGGGTGGGTGACACTTGACTGACTGGGTGACACTTGACTGAGTGGCTGGGTGACACTTGACTGAGTGGGTGGGTGGGTCGGTGACTGGGTGGGTGCAGTGGGTGGGTCGGTGACTGGGTGACTTTTTCTGGGTCGGTGACTGGGTGACTTTTTCTGGGTTGGTGACTGGGTGACTTTTTTTGGGTCGGTGACTGGGTCGGTGACTGGGTCGGTGACTGGGTGACTTTTTCTGGGTCGGTGACTGGGTCGGTGACTGGATGACTTTATATGGGTCGTGACTGGGTTCGGTGACTGGCTTGGGTGGGTCGGTTCTGTGGATCGGTGGGTGGGTGGTGAGTGGGTGGGTGAGTGGGTTTTGGTCGGTCGGTGAGTGGGTCGGTCGGTGAGTGGGTCGGTCGGTGAGTGGGTCTGTCAGTGAGTGGGTGGGTGGGGTTGGGGTTGGTGGGTGGGTGAGGTCGGTGAGTGGGTGGGCTTCGGTCCGGCTGACGGGGGAGAGTGACGGGCACTGGGAGAGGGGGGGGTGTGTGTGTTGGTCAGAGGCGCACGTGGTCACGGTGTGAGGAGAGTGTGCGTGTGTGTCTCTTCTCCCTGCCTGGCTTCTCCCTGCCTGGCCCGCAGGCCAATGAGCTGTACAGCAGACATACACACACACAAACATTATTTGAGACTTATTATATATATATATATATATATATATAAGTCTCCTGATGTAAGAGCAGATGGGGTTATATAGGAGTAGAGTATATTTGCAAGTAGATTTAAATTTAGACATTTTGATGTCACTAGGCAGGGGGAACAGAGAAAGAGAACCAGAAGACACTAAGAGACCATAGGAAGATTCAAACTAAAGTACTAGTATCTAGACATTCAATGTATCCATCAGGGGCCATGGTGCCCAATTGGTAGATCCTTGTGTACCAGGCCGTTTCATAGATTACATCAGGGGAGCGCAAACTTTAATGGCTGTGCCCCGCTTCCTGCCTGCTCCGGAGCTTGCGACCCCCTCCTACCTTTACCACTGCGTCAAATGACGCTCCAGGGTCACGTGACCCACGGTGTCGTTTAACGCCTGTGGCGTCACATGACCGCGCCGCGTCATTTGATGCCTTGTTGCCATGGAGACGCGTCACAGCATCTGATTACAGGTACTTTTTTTGTTGCAGGGGCCTTACGCGATCCCCCCGGCATTTCATTTAAATGCCTGGGGGAAGAGCGTGGGACCTCTGCAACTGCCCGCGCCCCCCCCAGACAAATCTCCCGCCCCCATGGGGGGCGTGCCCCCCAGTTTGCGCACCGATGGATTACATCATTATTATTTGGGAAGATGAGGAGGCTGTCTTACGTAATATTCTTGGTACATTTGATGCTAATGATTTAGGTTTCAAATTTGAGATCAGCTCCAGCTCTATTGTTTTTTTTAGACCTTATACTATCATATGATCAAGAACTAAATATAGTTACCGATACTCAATTTAAATCAGTATCGGTTAACAATTATGTCCATGCTAGGAGCAATCATCACAACAAATGGTTAAACTCTGTCCTTACGGGACAATTCCATCGCATTGGGAGAAACTGCTACAGAGATAGCGACTTTCTCAAACAATCGCAGGTGATAAGTGAACAATTTGTAGATAAGGGTTATAATCAGATACTTATCACTGATTCCTTGAGCAAAGTTCAAGCCTTGGATCAATCTACCCTACTTGCCAAATCAAGGGCTAAAAGAATTGATAATTCAAAATATCACCCTTCAAGGGGTTCTGACAATAGGGGTCTCTTGGTTCCAAAATTCATCCTAACTTTTAACTAATACTACAAGTCCATTCCGGCCATTCTGAACCGGCACTGGAAAATACTTAGGTATGACCCCCCATTTCGGTTTCAACCTTCCTGTGAGTCCAGGTTTACTTCTTTTAGAAAAGGTAATAACTTCAAAGTAAAGAGCAATATTAATTGTCTCAGTACAAACATTGTTTATATGCTCTCGTGGAGTTGTGACCTACAATATGTGGGCCGCACTACACGTCCGCTCAGTACTCGCTTTCTAGAGCACAGACAGAATGTCATCAATGGGAACAAGTCTGATAGTGTATCGAGACATTTCTCCATTATGCACAACAAGGATCCTCTATCACTAACAATGATAGGATTAGAACATATATCTCCCCTTACGTTGGGAGGTGATAGAACCAAGAGCCTGTGCAAAAAAGAAATTTATTGGATCTACCAATTGGGCACCATGTCTCCTGGTGAATACAATGAATGCCTCGATACTAGTACCTTCCTATGGTCTCTTGGTGTCTTCTGGTTCTCTTCCTCTGTTCACCCTGCCTTGTGACATCGAAAAGTCAATAAATCTACTAGCTCTTCTCCTATATAACTCCATCTGTTTCTACCTCAGGAGACTTCTAATATAGATATATTTATACAACTAGAAGTCATGAGAATACATTTATGTTTCTATAATCATGAATTGATTTATGATTTATAATATACAATAAATAGTTGTAATATTCCTCTAATATACCAGTTTGGTCTGTCCATCTTCCCTGTGCAATTTTGCAATATAATTGTGTAAATTAATATGGTATTAATGCATATAGTTTCATTGGTTTTGATCTAATATGCATTTACACTTTTTTATTTATTTATTTGTAATTGTTTTAAAATACATTTTCATTTTCTTTATACAGTATTGTTATTCATTTGAATTTTAATACATGTTGGATTTGACAATATTTACATCAAGTGTTATCACGTTATATTCTAATATAAAAATAAAGTAGATAAATATCCCACGTTGTGAGCACATTCACACGTCAGACAGGTCTGCACCCTTGCCTTTCCCCATTATCTCTTAGCCTACACTGCTTCCACTGCAGCGAGGGATTCTGGGAAATGACATGCAAATGAGCACAGCGTCACCTTTACCTTCAAATCCATTTTAACCCTGTAACAGGGACTTATCCCGGTTTAAATAAAGCAGCCTCAGAGCTCTGAGACTCCAGCAGAGAGACAGTTAATTGCAGCCACTCGATTAACTAGTCTCCACCTGGACTAATGAGAGCTCTGTAAAAAGCCTCATGTAAACACATGATACATAAAGCTTGGCCCCCTGCAGACGCAATTACCAGAACTCCCTCCTACTGTCTCTGTACGTTATCCCTACCTACCAATTAGACTGTAAGCTTCTCGGAGCAGGGACTCCTCTTCCTTAATGTCTAAAGCACTTATTCCCATGATCTGTTATTTATATTATCTGTTATTTATTTGATTACCACATGTATTACTGCTGTGAAGCGCTATGTATATTAATGGCGCTATATAAATAAAGACATACAATACAATACAATAATGCCCCTTTGCAGCTAAAATGTATTTAATATGTTTTATTGCTGAAATCAGTATGCAAGGGGTTTCCATATGTGTATGCCAGTTGGCAATTAGTTACATAGTTACATAGTAGATGAGGTTGAAAAAAGATGTACGTCCATCAAGTTCAACCAATGCTAAATTTAGACAACAGATACTTTATCCTATATCTATACTTCTTGATCCAGAAGAAGGCAAACAAAAAACCCCAGTGTCATATCATGCAATGATATCTCATAAGGGAAAAATAAATTCCTTCCTGACTCCAAGAATTGGCAATCGGATTACTCCCTGGATCAACATCCTTCCCATGTTTACTTGTTTGGTATATCCCTGTATACCTTTCCTTTCTAAAACGATGTTCAACCTTTTTTTGAACAAATTTATTGTATCTGCCATCACAGTCTCCATGGGTAATGAACTCCACATTGTAACTGCCCTTACTGTAAAGAATATTTTCCTTTGTTGCTGGTGAAATCTACTTTCCTCCAACCTTAAGGGATGGCCCCTGAGTCATGTGTACAGCCATTGGGGTGAATAGTTCATTTGAAAGCTCCTTATACTGTCCCCGAATATATTTGTATATAGTTATCATATCCCCTTTTAAACGCCTCTTTTCTAATGTAAATAAATCTAATTTAGCTAGCCTCTCCTCATAAGTTAGATTGTCCATCCCCTTTATAAATTTGGTGGCTCTTCTCTGCACTCTCTCTAGTTCCATAATGTCTTTTCTTAGGATTGGCGCCCAAAATTGTACTCCATATTCAAGGTGTGGTCTTACTAATGCTTTGTAAAGGGGCATAATTATGTTTACTTCCCTTCCATCCATTGCCCGTTTGATGCAAGATAAGATCTTGTTTGCCTTTGCAGCTACTGTATGACTTTGGGCAGTATTGCTAAGCCTGCTGTCTACAAGCACTCCTAAATCCTTCTCCGTCAAGGATTCCCCCAACTTATCCTCATTTAAATTGTAAGTCGCCTTTTTATTCTTGCATCCCAAATACATAACCTTACATTTACCTGTATTAACCTCATTTGCCATTTACTTGCCCACGTTTCCAGTCTCTCCAAGTCCTTCTGGAGAGAAATTACATCCTGCTCTGATTCTACTACCTTACACAATTTAGTATCATCAGCAACGATGGAGACTTTGCTATTGATACCAACCTCAAGGTCATTAATAAACAAGTTAAAAAGCAGGGGTCCCAGTACCGATCCCTGAGGTACTCCTCTCACGACTTTAGCCCAACCTGAAAAAGTTCAATTTATGAAAACCCTCTCTTGTCTATCCTTCAACCAGTTTTCAATCCAGGTGCATACATTATTACCGAGTCCAATTTTGTTTATTTTGTACACCAACCTCTTGTGTGGAACCGTATCAAAAGCCTTTGCAACATCTAAGTATACCACATCAACTGCATTACCCTGGTCTAAATTCCTACTTACCTCCTCAAAGAAACAAATAAGGTTAGTTTGGCATGATCTATCCTTCATAAATCCATGCTGACTATTACTAATGATTTTGTTTTCCATTAGGTATTTCTGAATATTATCCTGTATTAAACATTCAAGTAGTTTCCCCACTATTAAAATCAGGCTTACAGGTCTGTAATTCCCCGGTTGTGATCTAGCTCCCTTTTTAAATATGGGCACCACGTCTGCTTTACGCCAATCTTGAGTACTGAGCCTGAGGAAATGGAGTCCTTGAATATTAAATATAATGGTTTAGCTATTACTGAGCTTAACTCCTTGAGAACTCTTGGATGTATGCCATCTGGTCAGGTGCCTTATTTACTTAAATTGTTCAAACCGCTTATGAACTTCTTCCTCAGTTAACCAATTGTTCATTAATATGGAGGTTGTGGCTTCCTCCTGCGGCACTACTATTGAAATTGATTCTTCCCTGGAAAACACAGAGGCAAAAATTTGTTTAATACCTCTGCTTTTTCCTTATTGCCTGGTTTCCGGCCAATCTTAGGGTATTTAAACACCATTTTGGACTTTTCCCATTTACCTCTGATGAAGTCGCCAGCTGGTGACGAAACGCATTAGGACGGCATTACGTCATCACGCTGAGCTTGACGAGGCCGAATCCTGCACGGAGCCACTTTGAGGGGGGGAGGAAAGGGGGGG
>WSYH01010056.1:0-24163 GCA_036426205.1 Ascaphus truei | reverse complement strand
ATAATACGTGTAATCGTGGTTGCGATTCTCTCAATCTAATCCACTCAGATGTCGACCACACTCCTTCCTGTAGCTTATATAATGCTGTGGTGTCCCCTTTTCCTAGCAGTACCACAGGACGATTTTACCGCATTACAGGTGGCGCCCGCATGGCTGGCAGAATTGACACTATCACATTTCACTAGGACTCAGGGGGCACCCACCAGGCTAATATCTTCTTTACTGCTGATACCCTTCACCATCACACTGTTTGGATAATACCAAACATGAAGCTACAGATCAAAATATATAAAAGGTTGAAAGGCAAAGGTATAAAGGACGTACATGGTTTTTAAAGCACCACAAAAAGGATAATGTTTTTTCGGTGTTTTCAAAACCTGTTTGAAATCCCTAGTTTGTAAAATGTTTTCTCCCCTTCCTGCAAGTTTTGAGGAAGGCAATACACACGTGCATACACAATATCACCAAATGTGCTGTGTCACCGAACCGACGAGAGCTAAGCACTTTGGATTCCTGGCTTCCGACTATCGCCTACCACGGAGTTTGCGGAACCAACAACCGGGAATGGGCCAAGCAGGACTTTGTATCCTGATTCACCAGCATGCAGGCTTACTTTACGATTTTAGGACAGCTTAAGCCATGTAAGCGTATGGCCTCTCTGAAATTCCCCTCCCTTTGTTTTAGGGTACTGTATTAGGAGAGTTCCTACACCACTACATAATTATGTTTTTGAACCTTGATTCACCTTCTAGTGGGCTGAGTGGAATTACTCTTGTTAATATCTTCATCACCAGATATCTCTGCTTGATGCCTTGTGCGTCACCCCACGTAATCAAGCATCGGACCCCCGGTATCTGAGGGGTAAAGACAGAACTGCGACACCCACAGCAGCGGGAGCCACGCCTGGAGGATGATAGTCATTCCGCATACCGGGTTGTCTCGGTTGAGAGATTGTGTTAGTGTTGGGTATCTGCAGGAAATCCAGGGGAAGAAAAACCGTGCGATGTGTTGGTGCTCTTGGTTGGATGGTCCGTGGTTCTAGGATTACAAACCACGAGGGTGGTAGATTGTACGACAGCCAAGGTCTGGGGTGGAGCAAGTTGGGTGTTAGTCTGAGGCAAGCCGGAGTATTATACCCAGGGGGTCCAATAGTCAAGCAGGGTCTTTATATCCAGAGGAGTCCTATAAATCAAAGTCTGGGTTTCTGTACACAAAACGCACAAGACAACAAGCAAGGCACAGTCAGCAAAAACAATGGTTAAACTAAATTACCCCGTTTCAAGGAATATTAAGTATTTGACTGTGTATTTTTGTCATGTTGATTTAGCATTGGGCATTCTGTGTCACTGTTGTATACATCATGTCCACGCTCACATGCTCTCCTTTTGACACGCTATATGACAATATCTTTGTGTGGGGTCAGGTTTCCCAAAAAGAGCTTGCTGGGCTTGTGTGTTGGTTTTCGTTAACCTAAACACGACGCAAGGTCACAATTAATTAGCTCTGCAAAGCACGGAGGGAAGTGTGAAGGTCGTTACAGCAGGCAGAAAACAATGAGGCTGGGGAAGAGGGGTTCGTAGGTGCGCCTCCTCGCTGGAGATCAGATAGGCTGCAGAGACACAGGGCACTTAGAACAGCTGACCGCCACAGCTGGGGTGTGGTGCACAAACGCCAACGCGCGAGGAGAAGCACGTTGCCTCCGGTGGGGCGAGCTAAGTTCCGGGTACAGCTGCGCGTCTGCGCTCTGTAAACAGATCAGGATGCTCGTAACACGTAAACCAGCACAAGAGGGTCTGTAAAGCACAGTATAGGATGGAACACGCCGCCTAGGACTTGTGTCCCCCGATTCCTTACAGTACCCATGCCCGTTGAGAGCGCGTCTCAGACGACTCCAATGCCGTTTCTACAGGAACTTGGCATGGACCGTTTCAACAAAGCTGGAGTTGACCTGATGGTTGGGGTTCCCAGACCTTCTACTGGCCCGATCAGTATTCCAATCACGAGAATTGTGAGTGATCCGCTTACATCTCGAGTTGTCGATTATAGATTGGACCTCATCTTCTTCTTGTCTTGTTACCATCACCGGTGGTGGGCCCGGGAGATCGCATCAGCAAACTGAGATCTTTTGAAGGAGGGTTAAAGAGAGACATGTGAAATACTGACGAATTTTATGGCTGAGGAAGTTCCAATATTAGGCCACATGTATTGGACCGTTCCAGAACCGTGAAGGGAGCTAAGAACTTGGGCCAGCTTCAGCGTAGTGGGCCTTCAGTCTGATTTCTCTGAGAGACAGCCCACCTTTGGTTCCTGCCTGAATTTAGGTGCTCAACGGGGCAATGGCGAGTTCAGCCTGTACTTTTCCTGCGTTACAGCTTCTTGGCGAGGCCTATTGAATCTGTAACCCAAGAATTTTTGTTAATGAGTAATTCTGGAATCGTCATGCCGGGACGCATTAGGAAATAGACAGACGTGACGGCTGGAACCCGTATTAATAAAAATGGGGACTCTTGTGACTCGTTTTTGTTAAGGAGCTATGGGCGAACTCGCCCAAGGAGTATATACCCAGATTGCTGTGCATCGGAGATGGCACCTGAAGTATGGCCTCCAAGATTGATTTGTCTCTCGGTGCTGCCCTTTGGTCTATTGATGGAAGCCCTGATGAAAGAGAAGCAACTCTGAGCAAAGGCGCACCAGAATTGGACACAACTGGGAATCCACGATCGGATAACTATCGAAAGAAGGACTCCGGATGCTCGCTAAAAAATCTCCTTATAAAGATGATCTGCAATGGGGGTTGGCAGATTGGAAGACCCATGAGGGTGTTAAATGCGATTGTTGGAAAACGCTAACAACAACGAGTACACTGTTTCACTCGTCGCTAGTGACAGGGAGCGTCGACAATACAGGCCATTGAAAGATGGTCATGACGATCACGGACAGCAAGGGTTTGAAGAAGACCCTGAAGGCTTGTTCCTAGAGGCATTTGTTGCGGGCACAGACGGAGCAACCGATCTGATGAATCGTACGATCCTTGAGTTGTTAGGCCACCAAAAGGTCCGTGTCTGATTTAGAATCCGAAGTTCATTTTCGTACCTGTTGGAACCGGCGATCTAGAGGAGTGCCATCAAGGATTTATGCCGGAACTGTGGAGCAGACAACAGACAACCCTCCGGCACCCTCTAACGCCTCAGGATTCTGATTGTAAGACAGATCTTGTGCTAGAACGTCAAAAAGAATGGCTCTAAAGAATGTATTTAGGAATGGTAGATATTCCGATGTCATCTGTTTGTCTTCAGGGAAAATGGCGGGTTAAAGCATCGACCTTAAGGTTCTTAGTTCCCAGGATATAACGAGAATTATGTAATTAAATCTTGAAAAAAAAGAGCCCAGCGTAGTTTGACGTGAAACCGAGGTGAGAGCCCCCTCAATATCCAACATTTTTATGATCTTGAGGATTGACAGGGGTTTGTCGGTTTTTACAAAAACCTCCAATAGAGTGAATCCATCTTGAATCGCCATTTTAGCTAAAAGATTTCTCGGTGCCCACATCGTAGTTTTGTTCTGCGGTGAAAACGTTGGAAAATAACCCACAGGTGTATTCCGTCCTGGGGCTTTGCTTCTCGAAGAACAGTAGGCCTGGGAGCATTCTACTGTCGATTGCATCACACCCAAGAGGTGAAGGGGAAGTTTTGGGGTCAGGAGGGCGAGAACGGGGGCGGACAACGATGCCTCCTTGAGAGCAATGAAGGCCTGAAGTGCTACGGTTACCAGGACGAGGAGTATGTGCCCCTTTCTTTCAAGAGAAGTTTATGAGCCACGGTAGAGAAAAATTTACGAATCATTTACGATAGCTAATTTGCGAGCCCGAATCGCTGAATCGCTTTTGAGAGATGTCGGCTGTGGCCCAATCCAAAACTGCTGTGAGTTATCAGGACCATTGAAAAAACGGCATTAAGATATGATATAACTAGGAAAGTGGATTTTTTGGGAAACAGATGCATTTCTCCATCTTGGCGAAGAGATGGTTCTGCGGAAGGCGGCGACAGACACTTGGTGTGTTGGCTATGTTTTCGAAGAGACTTAGAAAAATACAGAATATCATCAAAATAGACAATGACAAAACTGTTGACATCGCCCAAAATCTCGTTCACAAATTCGTGAAAACAGCAGACACACAAGGTCACAAAAGTTACTGCTCACAAAGCAGAAGGGAAGGAAGTCTTTTATCATCGAGCATGCAGGAACCCGAATGAGGCTGGGTGGGGTGGAGTGGAAACGCGGCCCCGTCGGAGATCAGGGATAGGCCTGCAGGATACAAAAGGGCACGTTAAACAGTTGTCCACACTGGGAGCGGTTGCACAGGTCCATGTGTCGCCCCTGTGCAAGAGAAGTGAGGCGCGTCCGAGGGGCGGTTTGCTGAGCTCCTTGTATGTCTAGAAGGTTGCGCGTGCGTCGCGCTCTGCTAACAGAGCAGGGATGCCGTCGGACGTCAGCAACCAGCACAGCGAGGTCTATGAAGAATACAGTTAAGGAGGGAACATGGACGCATATGATTGTCTCCACGATTCTTACAGTTACATACACTATGCGTTTGTTCATGCAGGCTTACACTAATGACAATTGCTATCCTGTATTTCACACGACGAGCTTACTTTATGTATAGTGTAAAACACCCTGACTTCATCCCCACTACCCTCAGTTTTGTTTTGTGCTAGGAATGGCCCTGTACATTTGGTACGGGGGTGCAGTGGATGTGCCATTAACCAACATTTTTTTGAAAGTGAGCTATTTGTCGAGCTGTGTGAATAATGAAAACAAATATTTTTTTTGCACTATGGAGACATGCTTTTTTTTTTCTTGGTATACTAATTAAAATGTGATTTTAATTCTTTTTAGTTTCTCTGAAATCATAAAATATCAATAATTGAATTGCCTCCTTTTTCAAGAACTACTATGACGTGTTAATCTTTATTCTCACAATACTTTCCAAACTGCATAAAAAAAATAATTCCTTTGATTGTTTGTTATAAGTCTTCTTCTTTCTGAAATTTAGTTGGGTTTGCCAATTTTTCAAAGCATCGCCAAAATTTGAGAACGATAGGAGGGGCCCCCGGGGGGGGAAGGATCATGAAACCTGTGTAGAAGTTAATACAAGTATTCTGACCTAGGCTTTGATGAGCGAGAAACGTATGTATAACTACATCTTACTTTTGGAAACTAATCCTCACAACTGTTCATTTTGTGCTTCAAAGTGTCTGGGATTTAATGCGATTTCAAATGAACGAAGCTACCAGTTCTTAATTCGGTCCTTATAATATGTTTAAGGATCTAATGTTAGAGATTGATTGAGACAACTTAGTTTCCAGCACATTACCCTGGACTGAATCTGTTAAATGACTGTGGCATACTTCCACTCAACTTTCACTCATCTGACCAGAAGAACGAAGGTGAATACCAGCTGAAAAAGCATGCCACCCACTGTTTCCTATCATTTCTTGCTTGTCTTTTAAAGATACATTTTTTTCCATCTTAGTGCTGTTGCAGTTGCAATACCTTTTAGAGCTCATAAAAAGAAAACATTTTGTAAACCAATTTAGCAATATATTTAGTTTCCCTGATGGAAAATCACTGACAGCCAAACTTTCTGAAAAAATAGTAAGGTCTCTGGATATGCACATGCAATCTTGTGTTTCTCCATTCGGGGTATGGCTGATAATTTTGTCCACCACGGAAAGAAAAGGTCAGTACCTACAGGCCATACTGTCATGATAATATCATAGATGTGGGTATTTATCAGTCTTGTAACTTCGCAGATTTAATGTGGGTAACAGATTACAAGAATTGTTTTTATGACGGGTTAAGACCTCCTGGTCTGTGGTTGATCTAGAAAAGAGGGCCTTTAATATTGGGGGGGTCTATACTGATGGCCAACTAAAAGTGAAAAATGTAGTTAGAAGGCAAGACAGGAAAGGTGCACTTTGCGCCTAGACTCTGGTGATGACCAACCTAGTTCTTTGAGCATTGCGCTCAGTGAGGTGGTGGTTGTGTGTTGTAGTATTCATATGGAGAAACAAAACGGACAATTGAATTGTAGAGGTCGCGTGTCATTAGTTTGCAAGGGTGGTTTGATGGTGCCGAGCCATATACTCATGTCTCCATAGTCACATAATTGGCATTAGAATCTGCTGTGCAATAACGTTTTCTGACCAGGAGACTTAGGGAGGATTTGTTCTGTAAAGTACCCCTCAGTTTGGCATAGGTCTTGGGTTGTCAGGGTCCATCATGTGCATCCGAGTTAAGTGCGGAGTCAAACCATTATGCCCCGGTATTGAATAAATTGCCGGGTAGGGTTCGAGTGTGGTGAGTTGCGTGGTCGATAATCTGGGGCCTCCAGGTCGCTGGCAGCTTTAAAATTTCAGATCATAGGCCTTCACACAAGAAATGCTACATTCTTCAAATTCCTCTTGTCATCACAGAGATTGGTGACAAAAAGGGTTCCACTTAATCTCTAGAGGGCTATGTTAAATACAAAATATCATGGGATTACACTCTATTTTGTGAAAACAAAAAAACATGTGATATTGTGAGGGAGGGGGTAACGTTTTGCACATGAGGACGATGCAATAAGGCCAAACACACTGAGATTTAGGAGTGGGAAAGGGACAACTATCATTTATACTTAACATTAGGAGGCAAGCCCTCAAAATTAAATTGTTACATTCAGTCAAACTCGCCCTGACGAACATATTGATGAGTGAATCAAAGGTTCTTCAAAGTCTTATAGCCTCAAGGTTATGAGACTTTAAATATTTAGGGACTACACATTTAAACATTGAAGGCAAAGGGGCGTGAGAATGCATGTATCCTGCTCTTACAAACTCAGAGCCTCTGGAATGGGAAGCATGCTTTAAACTGGTTGCAGTCCTACATCAGTTCGATTCCCAACCATTGTCCATATCAGCTCTAACTACCACCCCCTGGATATTACCTGTGGTGTCCCGCAAGGCTCTGTTCGGGGGCCCCTATCTGTCGCAGATGTTCCTTAATGACTTCCCTAAGCTTTGTAAAAGAAAGCCTCAATATACATCAGCAGATGACACAATCCTAATGTAGTCACACACAGCATACTCTCTGACCTTCACCACAATTCAGTTGACTTTTTGAGTACGCGAAAACTGGATTTCACAAAACAAACTGTTTTTAACACTGACAAGACGGTAACACATGGTGATTTGGGACTCAGAGACTAAATTTTTAAAGCTGCCACGCTGAGCCCCAGAGTAACACCAAACGCTAACAACACCCTCAACCCCTGCCTAGTTTAAACTACTGGCCTATGGTTTGCTCCCACTTATAACATTACGGGATTCACATTGATACCTCTGACAACAAGACCTATCCCAAATAGGGGGTACTTTACAGAAAAGAACAAGTCCCCCTAAGCCTCCTGTTCGAAACGTACGCACAGCAGATCTAATGGACAATATTGGACTAGTAGACACTTAGTATATGGCTCGCACCTCAAACCCACCTAAAACAACTTGACAACCCTTGACAATCAATTGTCGTTTTGTTCTCCAGCATACATAGCAACACAATCACTGCGGAAATGCTCAAAGAACTAGACTTGGCCATCCTAGAGTTAGGCTCAAAGTTCACCTTTTCTGTCTGGCCTGTTAAATTAGCTTTATTGTAGTACCCAGCTATCTGAACAAGCTCTCACCCCCTTAACAACATGGCAGCACTTATCAATGCTGAGATCTGACACTCCAAAAGACGGGTTTTTTACCTGTTCATTGTACGCCAAAAGACCTCACCAACAGTATCCGTCATCTCCTCCTTTGTTACCAGTGCACAACCCCAAAACTGGAACAATTCCTTACCAGAGACGGCTCACACTTCCACCACCAGTTAAAGTTCTTTCAAAACTTAAGCTGTCTCCCTTTTCAAATCGGGTCTGTAAAGTTACATAAGCCTATATATATTTTCTTTAACCTGTGCGTGGCAAGTTTGTGATATACATGTATACCTGTTCATTTATGTTAACTGTCATTTGATACCATTGTTTATTGTCTTAACTGTGCCCAGACATACTGAAAACGAGAGGGTACACTCCGTCAATGTATTACTTTCTGGTAAATAATAAACGACAGTGTTGCCCCATGGAGAGAGTATCATGATAACAAACAGGTAGGATGGATTCCATGCAAAGGGAAGTCCCCGAAACTCCCAAAAATTGGGGCGCTCCGAAGTGTGACAACATATCAAAGACAATTTATTAGATAAACGTGGAAAAGTGCTACATTATTACAACTCTAAAAAACACAAAAACATAACAGCGAATAAATGCCCTTCCTGTTGTTAATAAAGTGTATGCACATCGAACCAAGTACACACAGGAGAACCACAGTCAAAGAGCGATTACAATGTTCCCTCTGTAGGGTGGTACGATGGGCTGTAGTATGAAGTACAATCATGCAGCAGAGCAACATGATCATTCACACAATGCGGCTGACCGCTTTATAAAATATTATATGTAGCCCTTTCAAACCTATGCGTGTGTATAGATAATGATATCTAGTAACGAGGACGGTGGAAGTTGTCAAAGAATGTTGAAAACAAATTGCAGTCAGATCACTGTTTTTAATTAGGCAAGTAGTTAACACATGATATTAAGTATTGTTGTTGCCCTTTCAACATACATATGTGATACTGAAATGGTATCCAGTATGAAGCGAGAAATGTTATCAAATGAAATATTTGCCAGAGATAATGTATCAAGGGCACTATTTTTTCATAACAAAATAGCCAGATTAATGACCATGGTAGAATAGAGCCAAGAAAAAGTATACCTTCTGCTAAGAAACAACATGGAAAAGGGGAGAAATCAGCAACAGTCATGGTGTGAAATACAATAGATTGACAAAACTAGCCTTTACTCACAAGGCATCAAAAATCTATGGCCAAATCAAATAATCAGTGTCCAGTGGAGAGATACCACCGCCCTCCGGCATGCAATCTTGAGATAAATTAGAGTAGTATATACTCATAACCAATTGTTTCGGAGGAGAGAGAAACCCGCGCAAAAGCCGAAGGAGGGCTGTACGTTGCTTGCGCAAGAGTTCTCTGAAGACAGCATGTGGTAGGGTGGCATGTGGAATGGGAAAGTTCTATTACAATTTTGGACATGTTTAAGTTCTGGAACCTTGGATCAGGCTGCAGAGGAGAGGTTCCCAGACCCAACTGGACTAAGTTATGCCACGACCATCCCCCAAATACAGCCAACGTTTGCAGCCCCTATTTCACACCTACTGCGATTATCCCCCCCATGTTCACAACACCCATCTATTTTCACTTCCCTTTTCCATGTTAGTTTTCTCTCCGCTCCATCTCACTTCAACTCCCCCCCATTCCATTATTTACCACACTTCCACTGAATTCCATGCCCCACCTGCCTCACATGTATTTCTCTCTCCTGTCCACTATCACTCCTTCAAATTGTCTCAATCAACACCTCTCTCCTCGCATCTCTCTTCCCTTCAGTCATTTACCCCACATTCTCGTCCCCCTCACAACAAATATACCAAAATAGAACCGCCCCCCCCAATACAGTAAAATCCTCACATCAACAAATATCACCCACAAAAATATCATACAAAAACATTACCACCCCCAAATATCTCAGACCACTCCTCAAAATATTAATCCACCCCACCAAATACATACAACAAAATTCCCCCCAATACTATTAACCCCCATAATATTAGAAACCCCAATACATTATTCAAAAAACATAATAAAAATGCATATAAAAAAAATAGGGGAAAAATAAAGTACTTAAAAAGGCGCCGGCAGGTTAAAGGATATATTCACCAACAGAAAAGAACCGAAGATTCCAGACCGTAGAGATGTGCTTAAAGAAAAATAAAATAACAAAAAAAAACACAAAAATAGTGTAACTACTGATGAAATAAAACAACAACAACATATAATATAACACTAATACTAATCTATATATATCAGCTGAGATCAAGGGTGATAGTGTTGGATTTTAAAAAAACATTTAATAATAGATTGAAAAACACTGACATTAAAAAAAGATACAAATGATACTAAACCAAATTTAAATATGACAAATATGAGGACAAGTGGTGTGGGACCATAATCAGCTTCAACAGATAAATGCCCACTCACCGGACGAAAGATAAAAGCAAGCGGTGGATATATCCTGAAGTAACACTCTCTTTTCAGCTCACACAGCTTACTGCACCGATTCAGGGCCAGATGATATAGGCACATGCCAGGCTGCGTTGTTTTACTTCCCGGCGCTCATTCCTCTGTAGCTGGTGGTAGATTCACCGCAGCAGATTCGTGCTGATCTTGAGTTTAAGCCGATAAACAGCTTATTCGTCACGGCACTCGGAAGTCAACTCAGGCGTAGCGATCTGGGTCCCAACAAATTAACCCCTAACCGTTTCGAGAGCGAGCTGCTCTCTCCTCATGGTTCTAGAAATGTGTCCCATAGTGTCCACTTTTATAGGCGTCACCATTGGGTCCATACACACCCTAATTAAATTGTTTGCACATTCGCATTAGATAATATGTGGGAAAAAAAGTTAATTGTCCGCACACGCGCAGTGTCCTTGATTAGACAGAAAAATCAAATACAAAGTTTAGAGTAACGATCTCATGCTATACTAACATATAACAACAAATTCTGTGATAGTGTATTAGCAAATATAGGTGCAAAAATAATGGTGGATGTGAGTAGTGTGTAAATGAATATGAACCTAATCTAAGCTGATGTGGTGTGTGCTATAAAAAAGTGCTGTGATATATTACATAATTATTAATAATATAATCTAAACTGTGTTATGTGGTGTGTAATATACAAAATGTGGAATATGATTTTTCTAGGTTGATTAATAATTAAATCTTAATACAGTGATTTATATAATAAAAAACTGGTGAAGGAGTTAAAGTGGACATGGTTTATACTAATTATAATGCTCAAATTTTTCAATGATAATACTAAGTACAGTGCCTATTTTTTTGATAGTAAATTTATTATAATATGTGACTTTGAATAAGTGTATATAGAAAGTGATTGTATTACTATTAAATCTTTATACCAGTGAGGAAGTTATTAATTAAGTGTTTTAAATTTATTTATATAGGTTAAAGTGATTTGTGCTTACAAAGTGTGTTCATATGACATACTATTTCAACATTACATATTTGTACATTAAGACATAATCCATATTAAAATTAGAATTATCTGGAATCCAAAATTTTATAAATGAAAATTATTATCTCAACAATGACCATTAGTATATGAAAAAAAAACAGAACAAACTGGACATAACACCTATTAATTACCAAAGTATGTTAAGTCGAAGTCAACGTTGAGGCCCTAGTGGGGATAGGGTCCGCAGCTCGTATTCCAATCGGGTAGCTCACGTCTCCCCAGTTGGCTCACTCTTGCGTTCCGGTCTCCTCTCCAATTTGGAGTGATTGTTTTCAATTGCCATACATTCAAACCAGTGGATCTTGTTTGTGCACTTGCTGAAACTGATGCGATACGTTGCGTTGTTAACTCCTGATGTTTATAGTGTTTCAATTGCGTCTTTGGAGGTCTAGTGGTCATAACCCCATATGGCAGACCGCATGGACACTCCAATATTATATACTACAATGAAACTTTTACAAGTGAATGTGTTGTTGAATTATATAATTTTTGGATTCTTGTTTGGACTGTGTAGTTTGATATGTTTTTATACTATATGATTACGCATACACCTATGGCAGGGGAAATATCCTTTATTATGACTGTGTACGTACTTTGTTTGTAAAGAGGGCCCTAGGAGCTAATTTACGTCCGATGTTTGGTGCTACTAGTAAATACAATCTGAGGGTGTTTTTCTGGCACAAATACCTTCAAGTTCTTTATCTTTTGAGGAATGCCATATTTTTTAAATATTTTCCTTATATTTGAGCCATCTGATTGTATTGTTGAGAGCTAAGATTGCAGATTTATTTATAACTTTGTTCTTATATTGTAAAAGGTTAGATCTTTCCATTGCTGCCCACTTCTGTTAGTCGTTTGTCAAGATCTTAGAAGAAATTCTCTCAGAATTTTTTTCTTTAATCTTTAGCTTGATTTGAGGAATGTTTCGGCACATGAACTATTTCTTTTTAGTCTAACTAAATTGTCCTTTGGGATAGGTTTTTAACCCAAGACGGGTTATGTGACTGCGTGCATGGAGGTAATTATTTGTCCTCTTGGTTAAAGTAGGTACGCGTTTCTATTGGTCATTAATACCGAATTGATAATCCAAATATTCTATGGAGTCGAACTGAAATTAAAGTGAATGTCAAATTATATGTGTGGTTATTCATATACTGTAAATTTTCTAAGTGCTCTAAAGTGCCTGACCATATAAAAATAATATCATCTATGTAGCTGCGCCGCCACGGACCAAATCTCTCCATAGGGGCAACTGAACCATATGTGATGTTCTTCTCCACTGCCCATAATAAATTTGCGTACTGGAGCGAATTGGGTACCCATGGCGGTGCCACATATCTGTAGTAATATTGTGCACATAAAATTAAAAAATTGTGATTTAAAATAAACTGAATACCAGAAATTATAAATGTTTTTTGATCGTGGACATTGTCGGATCTTTATCTAATGTAATAATAGCTTTACCTCCATGTGTGTGGTTATAACAGTGTATAAGAATTAACATCACTGTGACAAAATAATAATGTGACTCCTTGGATTATCTTGAGGTCTGCAATATGTGGTAGTGTCCCTTCCATAGGGTAACTGCACAAGCGTAGGATTGAAGTTTATTATCAATATACTGGGATAAATGTGAAGTTAAAGATTGTATTCCCGATATTATCGGGTCGGCCGGGGGGAAATTCTAAATTTTTATGAATCTTGGGTAATATAAAAACAAAGGAATACTTGGATGTAAATTATAGAATCAAACTCCTGTTTTGTGATGGTTTGTTGGTCAACACCTTGTTAGAGAACTTACAAAGTGATTGTTGATATTGAATGGTAGGGTCAGAGGGGAGGGGTTGGTATGTGGACACATCTCCCAGAATCCCAGGAGTTTGATTTTCTTTATAATTTACATCCACGTATTCCTTTGTTTCGTTATTCATCCAGGTCTTCTTCATTTCACCATAGCTCCATCACATTTATTTTTAGCACCTATATTTGCTAATACACTCATCACAGAATTTGTTGTTATATGTTAGTTTAATCAGCTGAGATCGTTACGCTACGTGTATTTTATTTTCTGCTATCAACGACACTGCGCATGTGCGGACAAATGGACTTTTTTTTTTTTCCACATTATCAATGCGCATGTGCAACTTTAATTAGGGTGTTTATTGGACCCAATTGGACACCTATAAAGAGGACACTAGGGACACATTTCTAAACCCCTGAGGAAGAGAGCGCTCGCTCTCGAAACGCGTAGGGTTAATTTGTTGGGACCCAGATCGCTACGCCTGAGTTGCTTCCAGTGCCGTGACGAATCAGCTGTTTACGGCTTAAACCAAGATCAGCACGAATCTGCTGCGGTGAATCTACCACCAGCTACGAGGGAGAGAGAGCGCTCAAGGGAGGTAAACACACACAGCCTGGCGTGTGCTACTATCATCTGCCGAATCGGGGCAGTTCGCGTGTGAGCTGAAAAGGAGAGGGGATACTCTCAAATATCCACCGCTGCTTTTATCTTTCGTCCGGTGAGTGGGCATTTCACCTGGTGCAGCTGATTACTGGTCCCACACCAATTGTCCTAATAGTCATATAAATTTGTGTTTATCTTTTGTATATGTTTTTTATGTCCAGTGTTTTTTAAATCTATTTTATTAAATGTTTTTAAAATCCAATCACCCTTGATCTCACTGATATATATTAATTTAGTATTAGTGTTATATTATGTTTGTTTTTTTTATTTACAGTATACCTATGTTTTGGTTTTTTTTTTTTATTTTCTTAAGCACCATCTCTACCGGTCTGGAATCCTATCGGTTTCTTCCTGTTGTGAATATATCCTTTACTGCCGGCGCCTTTTTAATACTTTATTTTTTTCTTGTTTTTTCTGACCAGGGGTCAGTTTTAGTATTTAGGCAGCCCCCTATGTGAGGTTATTCCTCTCATTAGGGTAATTCCTTATATATTAGCGCTACCTACTCTGTGTGTTTGATCTGTTGTTCCCCCTAAGGTTAGCAGCTTTCTATATTAATACTATCTCTGCTATTTGCACAAAGAGTAAGCAGAAATATTGATATCAATCGTATATTTTTCTGATGATGAAGCTTCCATTGCTGTTGATACTGCTCAAAATGACATACAAGAAATGGCAGACAAATTAGAAAAACTTCTCATCAAGAGAATAAACAATTGTGGATGCTATTACAATAGAAAATATGTGGACAAAAACGCATTCCACGTGGGCTTAATATTTAAAAACCCACAAGGTTTCTCAAAGTGAACCATTCTCTTGAATGGAATCGCATCCTGACAATTGTTCTTTTGAATTAATGCGTCTTTTGATATCAAACGAAGTATGCCTTGAAACATTAGATAAGGAAATCAATGACATGAAAGGATATTTTGAAAAATATAAAGACCACAGTGAGTTACCATGTTAGAATCTAGAATCAAAACAAAATGGACAAATTACAGAATGAAACTATTACTTCTAAACAAGTAAAGTTTCAACGTGACAAAATTGATTACGCTACTGGCTGTTATAGAAATGGAAAAAATCTAACAAGATTTTGAAAGATCTAAATCTATAAAGATAATACACAAAAGATTATTCCCACAATTCCATCTAACTACAGGAAAACCATCCTAGTAATAGAATATGGTCAACAAGCCAGTGCAATTTGTGTCACCAAACCCACAAAGGAAACCACATACAACCTAGACCCATTTGGTAGACAAACATCTAGAACCCAATGTACAAGCAACACCTACTAGCTCCCGAAAATCAATTAGAGAGGATATGGATAATATTTTTGATCAATAAACCACCTCATAATAAATCCAGCCCCTAATTGATTTAGATAGAGAACGACCACCCACTACCTCTGGTCGTGAAGAAGAGAGGGCAACGTTCTCTTTTTAGATTGGAGACAGTCCAAGGACACCAAAATGCCAAAGAAGCATAAGGGACCTATTAGGGAGATAGGGCCCACAAGGACGCACCACAACAAAAAACGAAAAAACACCTTAGAGGACAGAGGAGGGCGAAAGAATGGTAAAGGTAACAAACATAAAACTAAATCTACACATCACAACATATTTAATATTAGCAATACCCTTGTTACAGCAAAAGAAATTTATTTCTAAGGATTATCTTTTGCTCCGTAACGGCCTGATAGCTTTAAGTTGTACATAGATATTCAACGCTATGTACGAAAGCTATGCCTCAAAAATTCCTTAGGGATGCGAACTAGAACGATGGAAAGTCAACTACCCATCTCGCGCTCTCAAAGAATAAAATATTAAAAATCCATCAACGTTCTTCCCCAAATTTGTGAGTGGTCCCTTGTGGAATATTTGCCCAATGGCACTGATGATATTGAAGTTCAAAGCCGTAATTTTAAAATCAAAAACATGTACACCCTCAGTGTGGATGATAAAAACACCCTACGTGCACTTGAGGAAAATGATGCGATTATTATAAACCTGCTGACAAGGGGGGGGGGGGGTTGGTCATTATGGACAATATCATATTATATCGAAGAATCTCTTAGGATTCTGGAGATGTGTCCACTATACCAACCCCTCCCCTCTGACCCAACCATTCAATATCAACAATCACTTTTGTAAGTTCTCACAAAAGGTTTAGACTCAACAAACCATCACAAAACAGGAGTTTGATTTTTCTTATAATTTATCACCCAGTATTCCTTTGTTTTATCTCATACCAAGATTCATAAAATCTAGAATTTCCCCCGGCCGACCGATAATTGAATACAATCTTTAACTTCACATTTTCCCAGTATATTGATAATAAACTCAATCATACGTTTGTGCACGTTACCCTCCTATGTAAGGGACACTACCCACATATTGCAGACCCTAAGGACATCCAATGAAAATCACATTATTATTTGTCACGCTGATGTTAATTCTTTTATACACTGTTATACAACCACACACATGAGTAAACGCATTTCTGATACATTAGATAAATCCGACATGTCCACGACACAAAAACATTTATAATTTCTGGTATTCTTTTATTTTAATCACAATTTTTTTAATTTTATGTCACAATATTATTTACAGATAGTGGCAAACCGCCATGGGTACCAAATTCGCTCCCAGTTACTGCAAATTTATTCATGGTGCAGCTGGAAGAACATCACATTGGTCCATGTTGCCCCTTTGGAGCGGATTTGGTCCTGTGGGCGCGCTACATAGATGATATTATTTTTATATGGTCAGGCACTTTAGAGCACTTAGAAAAATTTAAACAGTATATGAATAACAACACATATAATTTGACATTCACTTTTAATTCTAGTCGCCATCACCTATATATACTGGATTTACTCATTTCGGCTATTAATGAAAATAGAAACTCGTACCTACTTTAAAACCAGTACAGGCAAATAATTACCTCCATGCACCAGTCACCATACCCCTCTTGGGTTAAAAACATACCCAAGGACAATTTATTAGACTAAAAGAAATAGTTCATGTGCCGAACATTCCTCAATCAAGCTAAAGATTTAAAGAAAAAATTCTGGAAGAGAATATTCTTCTAAAGATCTTGACAAAACGATAACAGAAGTGGCACATGGAAAGATCTAACTTTTACAATTAAGAACAAAGTTATAATAAATCTGCTAATCTTAGCTTCATAACACAATACAATCTGGCAACCAAATATAGGAAAATTTTAAAAAAATATTGGCCTATCCTCAAAAAAGATAAAACTTGAAGGCATTTTTGCCAGAACATCCTCAGATTGTATTTACTAGAGCACCAAACATCGGACGCAAATTAGCTCCATGCCCCATCTTTACAAACAAAGTTCCGTTAACACTGTCATAAATAAGGATATTTTCCCATGATAGGTGTACTGCTGCAAATAAGTATAAAAACATCCATCACACATCTAAACAAGACATCCAAAATTAGATAATTCACAACACATCACTTGTAAAGTTCATTTGTAGTATATCTATTGGAGTGTCCATGGGTCCTTTGCAATATGTTGGGTATGACCACAGACCTGTCCAAAGACCGCATATATGAACACATATAACATCAGCAGGAGAGGGTTACAACGCACAACGTATCGCATCATTTTCATCAAGTGCACATAACCAAATCCCACTGTTATAATGTATGGCAATTGAAACCATCACTCCAATTGGAGAGGAGGAAACGCTGTGACCAACTGGGGAACGTGAGCCCTATTAGGATATACGAACTACAGGA
Source organism: Ascaphus truei (assembly GCA_036426205.1). NCBI lineage: Eukaryota > Metazoa > Chordata > Amphibia > Anura > Ascaphidae > Ascaphus > Ascaphus truei. The sequence continues at coordinate 6,672 of WSYH01010056.1, read as the reverse complement.
CCCTATCCCCCGAGGCCTCAACGTTGACTTCGCATTTAAATCCTTTTTGGTAATTAATTGGTTATTTGTCCATTTTGTTCTGTTCTTTTCTTTCATACAATGGTCATTGTTGAGATAATATTTTCATTTATAACTTTTTGGATTCCAGATAATTCTAATTTCATATGGATTATTGTCTTAAAGTTACAATAATGTAAATGTTAATTATGGTATATAAAACCCTTTGTAAGCGACAAATCACATTTAAATATTAAATAAATTAAAATCATTTAATAACTCATTCACTATTATAAAGATTTATAGTAATCATCACTTTATTATACACTTATCAAAGTCCATTTTATAACTATAATTACTTCCATAAAAATAGGCACTGCTACTAGTATTATCATTGACAAATTTGAGCATTATAATAATTAGTATAACCCCATGTCCACTGTTTAACTCCTTCACATGTTTTAGTGTATATATACATCAAACTCCCTGTTATTAAGTCATTAATTATTAATCCACACTATAATACATTTCATATTCACATTTTGTCATATATACACGGGCAGGACCACACGAACACAGTTTAATTTATTTTATTAATTATTATGTCATATAGAAACACAGCACATTTTTTTATAGCACACACCCACTACGCTTAGATTAGGTTCCTTATTCATTTTACACATACTCACACGTCACATTTATTTTTAAGCCACTAATATTGCTATACACTCATCCAACAGAATTTGTTTGTTATATGTAGTTTATCAGCTGAATCGTTACTCTACTTTGTATCTTTTATTTTCTGCTATCAAAGCGACACTGCGCATGTGCGTACAAAATGGACATTGTTTTGCCCCACATATTATCTAATGGCGCAGTTGCAACAATTTAGCTTAGGTGTGTATTGGACCCAATTTGAAACGCCTATAAAGAGGACACTATGGGACACATTCTATAATAGAACCCCTGAGGAAGAGAGCAGCTCGCTCTCGAAACGCGTAGGGTTAATTTGTTGGGACCCAGATCGCTACGCCTGAGTTGCTTCCAGTGCCGTGACGAATCAGCTGTTTATCGGCTTAAACTCAAGATCAGCACGAATCTGCTGCGGTGAATCTACCACCAGCTACGAGGAGAAATGAGCGCCAAGGGAAGGTAAACACACACAGCCTGGCGTGTGCAGCTATCATCCTGGCCCTGAATCCGGTGCAGTAGCTGTGTGAGCTGAAAAGAGAGGGGATACTCTCAGATATATCCACCGCTTGCTTTTATCTTTCGTCCGGTGAGTGGGCATTTCACCTGGTGAAGCTGATTACTGGTCCCACACCAATTGTCCTAATATTTGTCATATTTAAATTTGTGTTTATATCATTTGTATATGTTTTTTATGTCCAGTGTTTATAATCTATTTTATTAAATGTTTTTTAAAATCCCAATCACCCTTGATCTCAGCTGATATATATTAATTTAGTATTAGTGTTATATTATATGTTGTTTGTTTTTTATTTACAGTATTACACTATGTTTTGTGTTTTTTTTTATATTTTCTTTAAGCACATCTCTACCGTCTGGAATCCATATCGGTTTCTTCCTGTTGGTGAATATATCCTTTACCTGCCAGCGCCTTTTTAATACTTTATTTTTTTTCTTGTTTTGTATCTGACCAGGGGGTCAGTTTTAGTATTTAGGCAGCCCCCTATGTGAGGTTATTCCTCATATTAGGGTTAATTCCCTTATATAGTTAGCGCTACCTACTCTGTGTTTGCATCTGTTGGTTCCCCCTAAGGTTAGCAGCTTTCTATATTAATACTATGTCTCTGCTATTTGCACAAAGAGTAAGCAGAAATATTGATATCAATCGTATATTTTCTGATGATGAAGCTCCAATTGTAGTTGACACTGCTCAAAATGATATACAAGAAATGGCAGACAAATTAGAAAAACTTCTCATCAATGAGAATAAACAATTGTGGGATGCTATTACAATAGAAAAATATGTGGAACAAAAACGCATTCCACGTGGGCTTAGAATATTTAAAAAACCCACAAGCGATTTTCAAAGTGAATCATTCATTCTTGAATGGAATCGCATCCTCGACAATTGTTCGTTTGAATTAATGCGTCTTTTGATATCCAAACGTAAAGTATGCCTTGAAACATTAGATAAGGAAATCAATGACATGAAAGGATATTTTGAAAAATATAAAGACCACAGTGAGTTACCCATGTTAGAATCTAGAATCAAGAACAAAATGGACAAATTACAGAATGAAACTATTACTTCTAAACAAGTAAAGTTTCAACGTGACAAAATTGATTACGCTACTGGCTGTTATAGAAATTGGAAAAAATCTAAACAAGATTTTGAAAGATCTAAATCTAATAAAGATAAATACACAAAAGATTATTCCCACAAGATTCCATCTACTTACAGGAAAACCATTCCTAGTAATAGAACTATTGTCAACGAGCCAGTGCAATTTGTGTCACCAAACCCACAAAGGAAACCACATACACAACCTAGACCCAATTTGGTTAGACAAACATCTAGACCCAATGTACAAGCACCACCTACTAGCTCCGAAAATCAATTAGAGAGGGATATGGATAATATTTTTGATCAATATAACCACCATAATAAATTCCAGCCCCTAATTGATTTAGATAGAGAACGACACCCCACTACCTCTGGTCGTGAAGAAGAGAGGGCAACGTTCTCTTTTTTAGATTGGAGACAGTCCAAGGACACCAAAAATGCCAAAGAAGCAATAAGGGACTTATTAGGGAGAGACGGGCCCACAAGGGACGCACACAACAAAAAACGAAAAAACACCTTAGAGGAACGAGAGGAGGGCGAAAGAATGGAAAAGGTAACAAAACATTAAAACTAAAATCTACACATAACAATATATTTAATATTAGCAAATACCTTGTTACAGCAAAAGAGAAAAATTTATTATCTAAAGGATTATCTTTTGCTCCAGTAACAGGCCTGATAGCATTAAGTTGTACATAGATATTCAACGCTATGTACGAAAGCTATGCCTCAAGAAATACTTTCTTAGGGATGCGATAACTAGAACAGATGGAAATAGTCAACTACCCATCTCTGCCGCATCCTCAAAGAATAAAATATTCAAAAATCCATCAACGTTCTTCCCCAAATTTGTGAGTGGTCCCTTTGTGGACACATTTGCCCAAATGGTCACTGATGATATTGAAGTTCAAAGCCGTAATTTTAAAATCAAACATGACAACCTCAGTGGATGATAAAAACCCTACGTGCACTTGAGGAAAATGAATGCGATTATTATAAAACCTGCTGACAAGGGGGGGGGGGGGTTGGTCAGTATGGACCAATCATATTATAATCGAGAATCTCTTAGGAGTTCTGGAGATGTGTCCACTTACAACCCTCCCCTCTGACCTACCATTCCAATATCAACAATCACTTTGTAAGTTTCTCACAAAAGGTTAGACCAACAAAACCATCACAAAACAGGAGTTTGATTTTCTTTATAATGTTACATCCAAGTATTCCTTTTTTATATCATACCCAAGATTCATAAAAATCTAGAATTTCCCCGGCCGACCGTAATATATGAATACAATCTTTAACTTCACATTTTATCGTCCGTATATTGATTAAACTCCAATCATACGTTGTGCAGTTACCCTCCTATGTAAGGGACACTACCCACATATTGCAGACCCTTAAGACATCCAATGAAATCACATTATTATTTTGTCACAAGCTGATGTTATTCTTTATACACTGTTATAAACCACACACATGGAGCAAGCCATTTCTGAACATTAATAAAGATCCGACAATGTCACAACAAAAAACATTTATATTTCTGGTATTTTCATTTATTTTAAATCACATTTTTTTAATTTAATGTCACAATATTATTTACAGATATGTGGCACCGCCATGGGTACCAAATTCGCTCCCAGTTATGCAAATTTTATTCATGGCAGCTGGAAGAACCTCACATTTGCTCCAGTTGCCCCCTTTGAGCGGATTTGGTCCTGTGGCGGTGCTACATAGATGATATTATTTTTATATGGTCAGGCACTTTAGAGCACTTAGAAAAATTTAAACAGTATATGATCAACAACATATAATTTTGACATTCACTTTTAATTCTAGTTCAACATCCATAATAATCTGGATTTACTCATTTCGCGCTATAATGAAAATAGAAACTCGTACCTACTTTAAACCATACAGGCAAATAATTACCTCCATGCACCCATTCACCATAACCCGTCTTGGGTTAAAACACTACCCAAAGGACAATTTATTAGACTAAAAAAATAGTTCATGTGCCGAACATTCCAATCAAGCTAAAGATTTAAGAAAAAATTCTGGAAAGAGAATATTCTTCTAAAGATCTTGACAAAACGATAACAGAAGTGGCCGCAATGGAAAGATCTAACCTTTTACAATATAAGAACAAAGTATAAATAAATCTGCTAATCTTAGCTTCATAACAAATACAATCAGAGGCACCAAAATAAGGAAAATATTTAAAAATTTGGCCTATCCTCAAAAAAGATAAAGAACTTGAAGGTATTTTGCAGAACATCCCAGATTGTATTTCTAGAGCACCAAACATCGGACGCAAATTGCTCCTAGCTGCCCATCTTTACAACAAAGTTACGTAACACCATATCAATAAAGAGATTTCCCATGATAGGTTACTGCTGCAAATATAGTATAAAACATCCAACTACACATCACAATCAAGACATCCAAAATTATAGTAATTCAACACACACATCACTTGTAAAAGTTCTTTGTAGTATATCTATTGGAGTGTCCATCGGTCTGCAATATGGGGGTAGGACCACATACCTGTCAAAGACGCTATATGAACACATATAACATCAGAGGGGTTAACAACGCACAACGTATCGCATCATTTTCATCAAGTGCACCCAAGATCCCACTGGTTTGAAATGTATGGCAATTGAAACCATCACTCCAAATTGGAGAGGAGGAAACGCTGTGAGCCAACTGGGGAGACGTGAGTCCTATTGGATATACGAACTACAGGACCCTATCTCCCACTAGCCTCAACGTTGACTTCGATTAAAATCCTTTTTGGTAAATTAATTAAGTGTTCATTTGTCCATTTGTTCTGTTCTTTTCTTTCATACAAATTGTTTGATAATAATTTTCATTGTATAAACTTTGGATTCCAGATAATTCTTAATTTTAATATGGATTATTGTCTTAAATGTACAATAATGTAAGTTAAATGTATGTAATGAAACACACTTTTAAGCACAAATCACTTTAAATTATCATAAATTTAAAACACTTATTAATAACTTTCATTCACTTATATAAGATTTTAGTAACAATCACTTTCATATAACTTATTCAAGTCACTATTTATAATATATTACTATCCATAAAAATGGCACTGTACTTAGTATTATCTGAAAAATTTGATCATTATAATTATATACACCATGTCACTTTAAACAATCCTTCACCTTTTTAGTTATATTAATCACCTGTTTAAGATTTAATTATTGATCACACTATAATAATCATATTCCATTTTGTATAATATACACACCACATAACACGTTTATGTTCTATTTATTTTTAATTATTATGTCATATAGATCAAGCCACTTTTTATAGTCACACACCCACATAGCTATTTTAGGTTCATTATTCATTTACACATATCTTGTCACATCACTTTTGTTTAAGCCCTATATTTGCTATCCGTTCAACCAGAATTTGTTGTTATCTGTTAGTTTACAGCTGATCGTTACTCTACTTTGTATTTTATTTTCTGCTACAAGCGACACTGCGCATGTGCGGACAAATGACATTGTTTTCTCACATATTATCTAATGCGTCATGTGCAACAATTTAATTAGGGTGTTATTGGACCCAATTGTACGCCTATAAGAGACCACTATGGGACACATTTCTAGAATAACCCCGTGAGAAGAGAGCAGCTCGCTCTCGAAAACGCGTAGGGTTAATTTGTTGGGACCCAGATCGCTACGCCTAGTTTATGCTTCCAGTGCCGTGACAATCAGCTTTTTCGCTGAAAACTCAAGATCAGCACGATCTTCTGTTCGTGAATCTATCCACCGCTACGAGAGGATGACGGCCAGGGAAGGTAAACACACGCCGACCTGGCGTGTGCACTTATCATCCTGGCCCTAAATCGCGTGCGCAGTAACTGTGTGAGCTGAAAAGAGAGTGTACTCTCAGGATCGATATCCACCTGCTTTGGCTTTTATCTTTCGTCCGGATGAGTGGGGCATTTCATCTGGTGAAGCTGATTCTGGTCCCACACCATTGTCCTAATATTTTCATATTAATTTGTGTTTATATCATTTGTATGTCTTTTTTATGTCCAGTGTTTTTAACATCTTTATTAATGTTTTTTTTAAAATCCAATCACCCCTGATCTCAGCTGATATATATTATATTTAGTATTAGTGTTATATTATATGTTGTTTTGTGTTTTACTTTACCAGTATTACACTATGTTTTGTGTTTTTTTTAATATTTTTCTTTAAGCACATCTCAACCGTCTGGAATCCATTCGGTTTCTTCTTCCTGTTGGTGAATATATCCTTTACCTGCCGGCCCTGTTTAATACTTTATTTGTTCTTGTTGTTTGTTCTGACCAG
>WSYH01010055.1:0-24165 GCA_036426205.1 Ascaphus truei | reverse complement strand
GCCGCCCGTCAGCCAGGCATGAACCCAGGCTGGGAAGGCAAACGCAATGGGGCTTGTCAGAGGTGAGGAGCGGCGCATTCCAGGTATCTGCCAGGTACATACTGGGTATTTGCTCGAATAAAGTGTGTCGGTGCAGTAAATCCGAACCATTCTCAATAAACGCATCAACCGAGCGTCAACCGCGCATGACCCGTGACTGAAAACGCAAAATGAATGCGGCATGCTCCAGGTGAAGTGCGTCGCATTTCAGGAAAAAGCCAGGGAAAAAACGGCGATGTGTTAGACTCAGATGAGCCGCAGCAGTAACACGTCTTTCATTAGTTATCTTACTGCATTGAAACTATTCTTGTTTGGCATTATATTATCAGTCGCCTTTGAGAGCTGTGAATGGTTCTTCTGTTTCCTGAGATATAAGGAAGCCAATGCTTGTAATCAGGTGGCTGCCTCAAACTACAGAGCTATCCTAGACAAGCTGCTATGCAGATGGATTTACAAACACAGTAAGAACTGTTACTATTGTTTTACTGACTGTTACAGGTTTGGTAACTGGACATAGCCAGCCAGCCTGCTAGATAGGGCTTTTATTGTGAGTAAGTTCTCCCAATGTGGAGTAGATGTTATTTTGCTGCTATATTTTGTGCTGCCTTAAAGGGACAGTGTGCCCAAATGTTACGTTCTACTGTGGAGAAATAAAACCCCTTAACATTTGCTTTAACCTGAAACTACACGTGTGGACTATTGACTGACCTCGCCTACAGGCCATCCTGCAACAGGGTCCATTTCCCAATGTTCTCCCCAGTCAGCAATTGACACACTCTGGATGTTTATCTTTGTGCACAGCCTCCCTCACGGTCGCACACTCCCGACAGGAACAGCTGACAGCGATCAAATATATAATATATATATATAATAATATATGTTAAAAGCACATATTTATTAAATGACAACAGAGTAACAAGAGAACTCACATGTCATGTCTACAGAACTCTTCTGACACAACACAGTGCCTCTTTGCTCCTGTTCCCACATCTGCTACAATCGCTGGAACGCAGATGGCATGCAACACTTCCTGAGAGAGTGTTACGCCGGTGCTGCCCGCAGACCAGACCCGTCCCCTGAGCTGAAGGGGGAAGTGGTAATACACGCACCCGCAGCAAAGGGAGCGTGTCCGGAGTGTGGTATGAAGCGTTGCCAGGCCAGGTGTAGTAAGGTAGACAATACTTGCCGGTACCGGTTGTAGAGATAGAGTGATGAATGCCTTGCTGAAGTCAGGGAGTGGAGAGTGGAGATAGGTCGTAGTCCAAGCCGTGTTCAAGGGGTTATCAGAGTGTGCGTTGTCCAAGGAGTGCCGAGATCGAGAGCCAGAGGGGGTAGTCGTACAAGCCGCGTCAGAACCTGTGAAAACACTGAGAGAATCCTGAAGTAGTTCCATACAGAGACTATGTCGAGCAAAGACTGAGAGCAGAGAGGAGCTAGATAAAGCAGGAAGGTCCAATTAGGAACGGAGGCGGGACAGGAAGAGCTACAGGGAGACACTGCAGATTGGTGCAGGCATAACAGGCCAGGCGAGTCTTGTTGGTAACCTGAGTATGCTCGTGCAGTGTGTGGGGGCGGAGCCTGAGGTCCGGGGGACGGGAAGAAGAGTGTGCAGACTGAGCGTGCTCCGTAACTCGTGTACGCGTGTGAACCGAGCCAGTGGATGGTGCAGGTGTGCGTGCAGGAGGGCGTGGGCGCTCGCGGCGCTGTACAGAGGAATCGCCGAGGGGAGTGATCCCGCGATGGCGGCAGGGGCGGGGAACCATGGAGGCCGGTAAGGCAGGATTGTTTTGTGTGTCCAGGGGCTCCCTGCGGGGAGGGAGTGCTCTGTGTGAGGAGCGAGGAGAACGCCGATTCCTGACAGTACCCCCCTCTTCAGGAACGGCCTCAGGACGGTCCAAGAACGGTTTCTCTGGAAACATTTTCCTGAAGGACTTAAGAAGAGCTGGGGCATGAATGTCCTTTGAAGGAACCCAGGATCTCTCTTCAGGGCCAAAGCCCTTCCACTGCACCAAGAACTGGAGCTGACCCCTGGATAGGTGAGAATCCAAAAGAGAGTGAACCTCATATTCCTCGTTATTTTGTACAGTAATGGGATACGGTTTACGAGTCTGATCCGGAAAGAAGTGACTGGAGATAAATGGTTTTAAGAGGGACACATGAAAGTCATTGGGAATCTTCATACTGGGTGGTAGTTGGAGCCGGAATGCCACGGGATTGATTTGTTCACAAATAGGGAAAGGACCCAGGAACTTGGGTGCCAGTTTAGGAGATGGTACCTTGAGGTGGATATTTTAGAGGAGAGCCATACCAAATCCCCTGGTTTGTAACTGGGCGCCGAACGACGACGACGATCGGCCTGTAGTTTCGACCTGCGGGAGGAGTTGAGAAGGGTAGACTGAATCCTGGACCATGCGGTTTGGAGGGAAGAAATGCGTTAATCTACGGCTGGTACTCCAGAAGGAATGTTGGGGATGGGAAGACAGGGAGGGTGGAACCCATAATTTATAAAGAAGGGCGACTCCCGGGTGTACTCGTTTTTGGCAGAATTGACGGCATTCTCTGCCAAAGAGAGGAGTTGAGCCCAATCATCCTGGAAATCGGATATGAAACATCTCAGGTACTTCTCCAGGGATTGATTGATTCTCTCCGTTTGTCCATTGGACTGAGGATGATAGGCAGAAGAGAAAGAAGAAGAGATGCCCAATCTCTTCGTGAAAGCTCTCCAAAATTTGGATACGAACTGAGAACCTCTGTCAGAAACAATGGACGAAGGGATCCCATGAATCCGGAAAATCTGCTCCGTAAAGATATTAGCAAGGGCGGGGGAGGTGGGTAATCCTTTAAGTGGAATGAAATGGGACATCTTTGAGAACCTGTCCACGACCACCAAGATAGTGTTCATTCCTCTGGACCTGGGCAACTCCACGATGAAGTCCATCGAAATGTGGGACCAGGGGCAGTCGGGAACTGGAAGGGGTAACAGAAAACCCTGAGGCTTTTGACGGAGAGTCTTGCTTTGAGCGCACGTGGGACAGGCGCGGGTAAACTTCAGAATATCTTGAGACATCCTTGGCCACCAGAAATTCCGATGAATGAGATCAGTAGTCTTCTTAAAACCTGGATGACCTGCAGATTTAGAGGAGTGACCCCACGACAGGACCTCTGGAACAAATTTGGAAGGTACAAAGAGTTTGTTGTCGGGAACGACCAAGTCCTTGGGAATGCGTCTCTGGGAGTGCAAAATCTTGTCAAGATTCTTAAAAGAAGACGTGGCGAGAATCCTCTCATGCGGAAGGATAGTCTCCAAAGATTCCTCTGGCCTCTCTTCAGAAGAATGTATTCGGGAGAGTGCGTCTGCCTTAACGTTCTTGGTCCCGGGGATATAGGAAAGGTGAAAATCGAATCGGGAAAAAAAAAGGGTCCAACAAGCCTGTTGTAGACCAAGGCGTCGAGCGTTCTCTATGTAAAGAAGGTTCTTGTGGTCCGTGAGGATAGTAAACGGCTCTTTCGACCCCTCCAGCAGGTGTCTCCACTCTTGAAGAGCCATCTTCACGGACAGAAGTTCCCTGTTACCCACGTCATAGTTCCTCTCGGCAGACGAGAATTTCTTGGAAAAATAAGCACAGAGATGTAACACAGAGGTTTGCGGTTAGGCTGGCTGCCAGCTCGTCTCCGGAGGTCAGCCTCGAGGAATCCCCATTGAAATGCATTACTCCATTCACTTTCAATGGGGAACCTCCGCTCCTCCTCTCGGGCGCCACCTGCAGGTCTTCTGTGATATCGGGCCCAAATCGCCGGAATCTCCATAGGATTACATGAGGCTACAATGGCGACCTATGGAGATGCTGCAAAATGGAGACTGCAAAGGCGGGAAATGGGACAAAGGGCAATAAACATGTAAATGCAATAAACCCTTTCCCTCCCAACCTGATCCCAGTGTATGTGGCTGGTGCATACACTGTAAAAGCACAAACACCAATAATTGTACCAACATATACATCTAGCACATAAAACACATTTAACCATGAGGCAGGGGAATAAAAACACATGAAATCCCTCTAAATGTGGGAAACATGATAACCACGGGACATACCTTTCGGTTGTGAGGCAGGGGAACATATGTATTATGGGTACATTTCTGGTTAACCCCTCACCTCCCAGACGGTGGAAGGGGGTGCCTAATGGGGATGACCCCTTTAATACTCGCTTGGCACCCCTCCCCCGTCACAGTCACGGCTTCCTAAATAAGTGCTTTATTCAATTCGAGATGACACCCTCTCGTTTTTCTTCCCCCAGATCCAAAGTGGCGTACATTGTTTCTTTACTCACAGGCGACACCCTGGCTTTGGCCTCCCCCATCTGGGAGCAGAGTATGGATCTCACGCGGGATATCGGACAATTCGCCAAGGAATTTCGCTGTGTCTTCGACACCCCTAAACGTAGAGTGACGGCCGCCTCTTCCCTTTTCCACATTACTCAAGGGAGCTGTCCAGTGGCCAGGTACACCCTGGAATTTTGCACTATTGCATCCGAGACAGGCTGGAACAACGAGGCTCTGTCATCTGCCTTTTGGCAAGGTCTCTCGGAACCACTCAAAGACGAACTTGCAGTCCAAGAACGCCCGTCGGAATTGGGGAGCTTATTGCACTTTGCATTTGCGTAGATCAATGCCTCCAAGAGCGAAGATCTGAACGTTCACGCCATCGCCAGCCTCCTACCAGACCTCACGCCCTTTTCTCCTCTGAAACCTCATCCCTCCGATGCCCCGGAACCCATGCAGCTGGAGGTAATAAGTTATCTCCTTCCGAGAAGCAGCGCTGTCGTTCCTCCGGACTCTGCTTTTACTGCGGCAATCCAGGTCATGTAGCCCTTCACTGTCCCCTCAAGTCGGGAAATACCAGCTCCCAATGAGACCCAGGGGAGTTTAATTTGGAACACTCTCTATCTCCCATATTACCCAAAAAAACGATCTTGAAACAGGATCTTGATCCCCATTTCCCTTAGAACCAAGACCTCTCACATCCCAGCCTTGGTCTTCATCGACTCCAGGTCTGGAGGCAACTTTATCGACCAAGAATTCGCCAAGAAAAACAACATTCCTCTTATTAAAATGAAAGAACCCCGTGGGGTTAGAGGCTATAGACGGTCGGCCTTTCCAACCGGCTTTCATCATCCTTCAAACCATCAAACTGTCTCTCTTAGTCGACGACATCAATTTGGAGGAGATTTCCCTAGACGTCATCCACACACCCTCCGTAGAGGTTATCCTGGGCCTTCCATGGCTAAAACACTGTAATCCTCTCATCGACTGAACTAACGAGAAAACCATCACTTGGAACACCCAGTGTGCCACTTCGTGTGCCTTTCCGGTTCAACAAATTTGCAGTTGAAGACACCTGTAGAGGAGCAGCCCACATTACCCGAGAGAAAATGAATGATCGATGCCGCAGCTTCTCCAAAAACACAGGGACTCACCAGATAAAAATAAAACTGAAGTTTATTCGAGTTACATTAAAAAAGGGAACACTCAGGACGAACAAAAATAGAGCAACCTCCTCCCACGCGTTTCGGGCATGCACTGCCCTTTCTAAAGGAGTGTAAGATAAGTCATGGGAGGGAACTATTTAAACCTCCCACGGACTAATGAAACAGATGAGATGCACCTGATTAAATGAATTCAATCTATAATGAGATTGCATTGGTGACTTAAGGGCTACATAATACAGTTAAAACCATAATGAATGTAAGAAAAAACACTATTATATCATGTCCCTATGATTGTACAAGGGGGATGTACTGCACCGACACACTTTATTCGAGCAAATACCCAGTATGTACCTGGCAGATACCTGGAATGCGCCGCTCCTCACCTCTGACAAGCCCCGTTGCGTTTGCCTTCCCAGCCTGGGTTCATGCCTGGCTGAACCCTATATATATATATAAACAAATGTAAAACACTATTCTAGTGCATGTAGGCTCCTATACCATTGGAAAATATTGCATTTTAACACACCTAAAATCATTAGTGAGGTCATACTATTGGCCTCTAACCAGCTTCCTGTCCTGTGTTGCCAGAAACTTGACAGCCCCAGTAAAGGCAATAAAAAGGAGCGAAAAAAACAGGGGGGAAAACAGCGCAACCTCAAAAATAGGGAAAAGGAGGATAATGCTAAAAAGTAATATATAGATTCCTACTTTGTCAATAGACTACACTATGAGAAATGATCGGAAATACTCACACGGCGTGCCTAAGATAAGGGCACTAATATGTATCCTTGTGTCTGGTCCCCCTCTGGAAAGCGTTTCCTCAGTCATGAATATTGATAGAAGATGTAAACAAAGAACACTCATAGTGCAATATGTAATATCCGGTTTTAAGTTGATGGAAGGTAGCTCGGTTCAACTCAATGATGCAAATCTTTGGTTATAACATTGGTTATAATACAGTATGTTAAAGGGACGAGGCGGCCTGCAAATGCAGAGCGAATTCTCCAATCTCACGTGGTGTGTGTTCCCAGCGGGAATCTCGGCGTCTGACGTCACTTCCTGTTCGTCGTGTCCGTAACAAGGGTGACGGAGGGTTGGAGCCAGATATGGACATGACTAGCAGGAAGTGACGTCAGATGCTGACAGTCCCACTGGCAACACAATTGAGATTGGGGAATTCTCTGTGCGCCTGCTGGCTGCCTCATCCGTACTTTACTATATTATAACCAGACATTCAAAAAGTTATGGTAGGTATAAAAAGTGACACCCCCCCACCGTACAGTAACTAAAAATAACACTTGTGTTGCATTTGCATGTCTCAAATTTGCAACCTTGTCTTTTCGCATTATTGCTTTGCAAACTGTGCTTCCGCTGCAGCCAGGGATTCTGGGTAATAACATGCTAATGAGCACAATGTGTCACTCTTTACTACTTATCCATGTTAACACCCTATAAGTGTACAGTATGCCGTCGTAATGTACAGCTTTTCAGCATAGCCTGGCAGGCATAAACTTATAGGGTCCCATGTTAAAATGGATAAGAAGCGAACAGTGACACACTGTGTGCATTTGCATGTCATTACCCAGAATCCCTGGCTGCCTGCAGTACCAGCACTGTTTGCTAAGCGATAATAGGGAAAAACATGGTGTCATGATCTGTCTGAGACATGCAAATGCACCACAAGGGTTAATTTATATTACTGTACACAAGATTACAGCCAATGTTTTTAAAGATTTGCAACATTGAGCTGAACTGAGCTACTTTCTATCAATGTAAAACCTGATATTGCATATTGCACTAGGAGTGTTCGTTGGTTTCTTCATCTCCTATGAATATCCCTGATTGAGGAAACCGATTTCTACTTTTTTGTCAAAATGCTAAACTATAAGTTTTTTCTTTTCTCTTTCCCTATTTGTGCTGGTTTTACTATAAACTATAGGGGAAGTGAAGGGCCATCTAGTATTTGTATTTTGTATCTATTTGTACACAGGTGTTTTTTAGTGCTCAAAGTTCTTGTATGTTGTATATCCCTAGTAAGGGGGCTAGCTATACACTTTGTTTCTGGTCCCCACACTGTAATAAACGACTTCACTTCTCGCTTGCTGCAAACGCAGATTCCATGCAATGCCCCTTTAAGGTAGTGACACCCACAAATCCGCAAGGTTACTACATCGCCCGTGACTGACCAAATTGAAACACGAGGCTCCCACATCTCTTTCAATCAAGTAATAAAGTTCTTATGTTCCCAAGCGTCTCAGTATGGAAGTCCAAATGTGCCATGTGTGATGTTTTATCCATTAAGTTGAAACCAGAGAGTCCCTCACTGCTGTTATAGGCCAATGAACGCATATATTTGGTCTATAAGCATTTGGTGTTTTTACATTAACTCTCGGTTTGTGATCAGTGGAGAACCTTACTTGACCTCGGCTTTAATGGACAGGCGGCACCATCTGATACTTCTTTACCTTTTCAGAAGACTGCACTGTGCTTGACAGCGCATACCTAAGCAAAATAAAAGGTATTTTACTTACATGGGCTCTTTACTAATATGTTTTAACTCCTTTTCTGCCAGTGTTGCCTGCAACGCATAACACAGCCTAAATTGTCCGATAAATAGTGTTCTTAATCTCAGTATGTAGTGAGGTAGCATGTCATATATTGGGTTTGTTGTTGATTCAACACCCCAGGAGATAGGTCAGCAATGCTGCACTGAACCATAGCGACTTTAGGCTGCGTCCATAGAGGGGGGAGCCGCGCTCCTCCGCGCTGAGGCTCGTCTGCGCAATCAGGAGCGATTGGCATGAACTAGCAGATGAGCCAGCGTGCGCGGGGGGAGGCGGGGCACTGACATCACTGGGCCAATAGCCCACGAAGGACCGTCAACGTTACGGCGCTGGGACGATGACGGTGCTTCGCTCTGATTGGAGGTTTCAGCCGACGGCACGCTCAGAAACAGGTTCTGCAGTCGGCTGAAAATCCGTGCGCCTCAGCACGCCTGCAAACGCTCGCGGGAGCCCCCTCTCAAGACATCCTCATTGAGGATGACGGGGCTCATCGCGGAGCGTCAGCGCGGCTCCCCTCTCTATGGACGCAGCCTTAGAATGATTTCTTTGTGCAATGGATACGCCTTTTTGAGGGGGGTATCCCACTAAGCAACATATATTGAAAATGCAAAGTAACTGAACCACACAGCTATTAATACCTCCTCTCCCATTTTAACCCGCGTTTTGTTCTTGAACATCTGACTGAAACAAGCTCGGTAATGGGGTATTTGTTTTGGGATAATGGTTAAAATAAAATATGGAGCATCCATTACATACTGTAAGTGCAGTGGGGTAATTAGGGTCAAGTTGTTAGAAAATCACTACGGTGGCCATCTTTTCCAGATGCAAAAAATTAAATCTACATTTCTCGAAAACAAAAACCAGCAGTTTCTTGTACATCCAGAAGAAAATTAAATAACAATTCTAAAACCACATATCTATAATGTAATTGGCTGCACTTGGAGGAGCACAAACACGAAACACGTTCTGAAGCAGCATTTGGTTCATGTGGAACACAAACGTTAACACTTACATTACCAGGGATCTGGTGGCACCAGTAGGCCACTGGACCTCCGCCACTCCCGCTGCAGTAGTGATCGCATGATGCGACCTGGCCCGGGTTCTGGAAACGGACGTGGGTCAGCTAAATCAGCCCCGAAAAAGCGAGCAAGTGCCCAAGCAGCAAAAATTGGCGTCTTTTCTTTATTAAAAATAAAAATACAGGCGATATTCATATAACTTGCTAGACATGCCACCAACATTTTCACTTGAGTTCTGAACACATGCTGCTGTATAATAGAGAGGGATCAAAACATATTTTGGTGCCTTAGGTCCTGTAGCCCAAGATTCAGTTAACTGAAAGTGATGAGACCTTCTAACCTTTTTGCTGCTAGAAATATGAAATTCAGTGAAGACAGCCATGTGATCACAAAGATAGAAACAGAAGTGGAGCGGGTTTCACTTCCGATTCGATTGTTCCGCTTAATCAGGCACTGAAGGGGGAGGAGTCCTTCTGTTGAACGTGGGGATAGTGAAAACAGAAATCCCAGGCGCTAACCTCAAACCTCTAAATGGACAAATGAGTGAGTGCAGAGTTACAGTACCAACAATAGGTGAAAAGGTCTCTAGGCAATTAGAGATGACCTTAGGTAATCCCTTCTGCTGCAACCCCAGGAGGGACCATCCAAGACCCTTGGAACAAAAAGAAAAACAAGGAACAGGGGGAGCAAGGGGTTAATACAATCAAATCCCAAGATCTAAAAAGAATTAGGCTTCCAAAAGGAGGATATAAAGTGAGGGGAGATCTAAAAAATGAAGTCCACAATACTTACACGGCCTAGTGTAAGTACGGGGACTGAGAGTGGTTTCTGTAGGAGTCCCACCTGTTCCCATCAATCCAACACGACCAGGATAGATGTCACACGTAGATAGGGTTCTGACAGAGGAAATCCTCCGCTTGGCAAAGGCATCCCAATCAACCCCACGTATGGCGACAGAAGGTGAGTGAGGCAATGGTACAAGCACCAGATCAATACATTTATTGATTTGTGTCAACAGATCACTCACATAATACAAAGTCACAGGTTGGCTCCCGTAGACAGATGGCGCGTCCTGCAGCAGATAACCCTGTAGCCGCGTCCGGCAGGCAGGGAGATGGAAACACTGCGTGCGGCTGCTCTCACTAACTACGGAGGCTCCCGTGGGTCACAAACAGCAGACTGGAAGGAGCTCCCCTCACGTTATATCCGCCTTTTGGAAGCCCAATTCTTTTTAGATCTTGGGATTTGATTGTATTAACCCCTTGCTCCCCCTGTTCCTTGCACTTGGGGATAGACTGTGTTCTGGAGTGCAGAACGTAATCTCGTCTAGAACAACGAGCAGGATTGTGACGTAGCTACTAAGCCATGTGGCCCCTGGAGTGCCTTAACCCATGACGTATTAGCTACGTTTAAAGGGCAGCCAAAGGGTTAAATATGCAACTCTTAATCTAGCTCAGTTCCCAAACGTCTTCATTGAGGCCTGTCTCCGACCCGATTTCTCAGTCAAACCCTCAACGTTATATTCATATGTAAATTCGGTGCATACAGTTTAACTGGCATACTGCTGCGGCAGAGTTTATTCGAGCATTTGCCCGTTCTCTGCCGCAGCAGTAACCTGGCGCGCGCCGGAGGGTGCCGGGCGCGCGCCGAAGCAGCGGAAGAGCCCCCTCCGATCGGGGCGCTCTCCCTACCGCTGCCGGGTCCGCCGGGTCCCCCGGAACCCCCTGCCACCGTCCCGCGATCGCGGGACACCAGGGCTCCCTCGGGGAGCCCTGGACGCGCGTGCAGGGGGCGCTGACACCCGATGACGCGTGACCGCGCATCGGTGACGCGCGGCACGCCGAGGGAGTGGGGCTAGCAAGCCGGGGCATCCCACGGCTTGCGGAACTAGCCCTGCTTGATTTAAACGTGTCGGCAGTGTAGGTTATTCCTAACACCTGGTGTGGCTTGTGGTCTCTGAAGAGAGATGTGAGAAGCACTAATCTAGCTTATACAGCAGGTGAGCCAATAGGATTAGATTTCTGGAGTTGGGTTTTGCTTTTATTATTTGATTGCTGCATTCCTGGGGTGGTCACATAATTTCTCTTGAGCAGAGATTTCCTCCCCCAAGTACCCAAATCTGTGAGATTTGAGGGTTCAGCACCAAAAAAGAATTTCAATTCCGAAGTGATGACTTCAATAAGTAAGACTTCATTGTGTTTTGACATTGGTGCTAAAAATCAGTGGGACTGACCCCAAATCAGCGAGACACACAAAATCAATGCAAGTTGTCAGCGAGTAGATCTTTAGGCAGCTTTGACATAAATCACCACTCTGACACATGGTAGTCCAGGGATTCCTGTCACTTTTGGCTGCATTTGTCATGTCCTACAATGTAGTTCTAAATTGGGATTCTTCATAGATTACATTATCGTGTACAGAGCTATTGAAACCTCATAGGTTTTTTTCACTTGGAAAAAAATGTATGTACCATAAATACATTTTTTGTCTTGTATAGGTGACCGTGTACGTGGCACTGTACATAGAATTGTGCAGACAGTGAGTACGTAAAGCTTACAATCTAATACTGGTATCTGAGGCACAGGGAGATTGAGTGGCTTGCTGAAGGTCACAAGGAGGGTTGACACAGGGATACAAACCGAGTTCACCCACTTCTAGCGTAGTGACATTAGTACTGGGGTTCTGTAATCCTTTAGCCCGCTTGAAGTGCTCGATTTGAAATAGACTGATGTTTTCTAAACCCTGTACAATATAAATTCATCTATGAAGAACACAATATGGGGCGTTTTATCCTACAATGGATACATCAGTGGAACTCTGGGTAAGTGCATCAACAAGTTCAATTATCATTTAAACAATATAGCTTACACATTTAAGGGCTCTGCAAAATGTCACTTTAATAATTGTATGCTTACGTTTCTTGCAGAAATGCCATGCAGGGTCTAAAATGTGGTTGAAAGTGATCTCACACACACACTCTAATCTTGTCAAACTGTTGATAACCGACATGATTTAATCATTCACATTGACTTATATTCCAAACTGGGTCACTGACAGAGTGTGTTTAAAAACAAACACCCCTCATTAATCATTGATTTCATTATTTTCAACTGCGCTCCTGGTTGCCTGGCAACATATATGAAGTGCGAGTTTTGCAGTCAGTGTAATTTCTTTCTTTTTTTTTTTTTTAGTACCTAATAAATGTTTCTGTGTACGGCTGCAATGACAAACTGATAAATGTTTACTCTGCTCCACCCAACCACAGATGCTTTTAAAATATAAACATATTAATACATTTCAGTCTACACACCAGAAATAAATTGCATCAGTTCCGTGACATGAGCATTGACAAATGACCTATATGTCATAATGACATTTTTTGGTTTAACAGGTCGTGTGTATATAGCACCCACACAGCGGTTTCTTTATACTTGACAGGTGTATCATTCAAATACCTACACCGTACGGGACTTCATTGCTATTTAATGCTTACTATATTACTCTATAATAGATTTGTAATAAGTAATAGTTATATAAAACGTAAGTTTGTATGTTCAACTCCAATCTGAGACTACCCGTGTAAGGTCGTTCACACCCTGGGCACCTCCAGACTCGACTATGGTAACGCACTCTATTTTTTAGCTATCCAAACATCCAGATCCGTTTTGCAGGCAATTCAGAACGCCGCAGCTCGAGCGATGGGAGAGCAGTGCAGGTATAAGCACGTCGGTGGCACCCTGCCAGAACTCTGGCTCCCAATCATACAGCGACTTCAATTCAAACTCCTTTCTATAGTATCGAAGGCCACAGGCGACCTAGCACCAATAGACATCTCGGAACACATCACTCCATATCAGCCAACCATACAACTCCAATAATCCCTAACCAATAACGCACTGCTCAGGCAATCCACCTTTCAATCACTCAAGAAATAAATAGAGACCCACTTCTTGGGTACCAGCCTCAATTGCTCATATTGATCTGACATTTTTTTTAAAATTATTTGTTTACAATCCTGAAGCATCAATAGTTGTTTTAATTGTTTCATTGCAATAACAAATGTATCGCTATTTGCAAACATTTTGGCAAAAAGGGTGATTACTAAAGTTTATTTTTTATTTTAAAGCATACCTATTGCATTCATGTTTGTCATTTGAGGTCTGTTATCGGTTTCGTTACTTATTAGGGTGCCAATATGAGCGTTCTGCAGGCACTATAGATTGTAAAAGAAAAATCAGTGAAGAACAGATCGCGTGAGCATCCGTGTCTCCATTTGCTGCTGTAGCTTGGCACCATTTCTTGTAGCTCCTACACATCCCAGATCAAAGAGTAATGTGAGGGAGGCAATGTCCAATAAAGAATATGCTTTGATGGCCTATAATGTAATGCCTAACTTTTAATCATGAAAGCATCATCTTTTCCCTTTCTTCCGGCTGTTGTGTATAACATTGCCTCTGTTAGAATGTTTAAAAGGTGCAGGGCAGCAGTAAGTCATACAACAAAGGGTAGCGTTCCTCTATGCAATTCCTCCGGCTTCTGCTTCTTGTAGGAAAGCATAAGCCTGGCCATTTTCCTCAATGATCTTTAAAAAAGACTAAAAAAAGAGAACGATGAGCATGGTTTTTGCCTCAAGCTTGCATTTTATTTATATATAAAATATTTCACTAAGAAGTAATACATTTGAGAGTTACCTCTCGTTTTCAAGTATGTCCTGGGCACAGAGTTAAGACAAATACATGGTTTGAAATACAGTTACATAAGTGAACAGGGTACACATTATATACAAGACATTGCATGCACAGTTAAAGATAATATATATTATAGGCATATGTAACAGTTACAGACCAGATTAAAATGTGAGAGCCTTAGATTTGAAAGAACTTAAACTGGTGGTGGATGTGAGAGTCTCCGGTAGGTTGTTCAAGTGTTGTGGTGTATGGTAAGAGGAGGAGCGGCCGGATACTTTGTTGAGCTTTGGGACCATGAACAGTCTTTTAGTCAGATAGTCAAAACGTATGTGTATATAAGAATTCCCTAGGCTGCAGGCTTGTGTCCCTCCGCTGGTGACATGTCATGTCCGGCGTCTGACATCGCATCTGGATCGACCAAGGAGAGGGTAAGAGTAGTCATCCGCCAGAGCCATGAGAAGCTCTCCACTGAGGGAAACGCCATGGGGACGGCCACTCCGGCCACAGCAGCTACATCTGGTGGACATTATCTCCCCCCCCCCCCCCACGACTTAAGGACCCAATGGACTATCAGAAGGAAGGCATCTATTCCCCACATCAGGCATGTACCAGCAGTCGCCCATCTCATTAGGCAATAGCTTTGTTTTTAATTTATTGATGCAATATTATTGTTTTCAATACATAAAAAAAAATATTTTTTGCTATGTTGCGCCCCCTTTTTTTTTTTTGTTTGAGGAAGTGCAGACATGGAAGGGGGTTGTCCCATGAGGAGAGTTACGGGGTCCTTGAGGGTGGAAGGGGTTGTGGGATTCAAGGGGTCCCTGGGGGGGGAGTGGAAGAGGTGCCTGGGTGGGGAAGGGGTTAAAGAGTCCCTGGGGGGGAGACGGAAAAGGGAATGGGTCAAGGGGCCCCTGGGAGGGGGGGGGGAGAAGGGGTTAAGGGATCCTTGGGCAGGGGGCAGCAGAGGATGGAAGGTTTGAAGGGCCCCCTGGGGTGGGAGGAGGGTTGAACGGGTTAACAAAAGGAAACAAGTAGTTCTTGCCTTTCACAGCAGAGTCTTCTCTCGCATACATTCTCCATGTTGACCAAAGCTCTTTCCCCCCCTCCCTCCTTCAGAGTCCGCATTCAGAAACAGGAAGTGAAGCGGACTCGGCGAGAGAGAGACGGCACGTTGCATGTCAGACCACAGGAGCCGTCATACCGAAATACAGCGATAACAGGTAATCTCCCAAATCAGCACACCGGGAGATTAGATTATCGCAGTATTTCAGCATACCGTCCAACCTTACTGTGCACCCCCCCGCCCCCCCCCCCCCCCCCCCTTCTCTATGCTCAGGAAGCCCTGAGTTTTGCAACTATGGAGAGGAGATCTTACGGCATATTGAGTAGCATGTTAATTAAGGACTCAAGTTTTAAAAAGTGCGTCGCTTCCTGTTTCCAGCTGAAGCTATATACCTATACATGTACACATAATTTATTTTATTTTTTATATTTATTTATATATTTGATAGTGTTGGTTAAACTCCAGTGTTTGAGCGTTGGTGAATTGCTACCTTAAATTTGGAACCCAGTTAGCAACATAAATTGGATTTGCAGTACAAATGTTAATGTTTGTCATAATGTAATCTTTTCACCAGGTATAGAAAGGGTTAAAGTGTGCTACATATCTGTAGAAGGCAACAATATTACAACGTGTTGCGGGCCCCTCTTAATAGTGAAGGGGTTACATTTTCGCACCCGGTTTCATTCCACAGATGCAAGGAAATGGTTGAGGGTGCATGACATGCTGTTTGCCACATGACATGCTGTTTGCCACATGACAAGCTGTTTGCCATCACTGACTGCTTGTTGCATATACTGTACGTACCACATCTGCCCAAATAACAGAGGTTTGTGAAATATTGGGCAATTGAATCGTTCTGTGTCCCATTTGCAGAAAACCTATCTTTGAAGCAGTGGGACAAAGTGTGATGTTACAAAAGGTTACAGAGTACCACTCCTTTTAGTTTCTTTTCATATCCAGAAGCACAGCTTTTTTTTTATTTATTTTTTATTATTATTTTTACACACGTTAGAAAGTCTCTTCTCGTTGCTATTACAGAAACAAACCTTTTTATATATAAAGAATCGTACTAATGCTTTTCTGAAACCACGTTGACCAGGAAGCTTGTGCATCATCCATATTTTTATTTATTTATTTTTTTTTGTGGCAAGGAATTTATTTGATTATACTTCTACTGTGTTCTGTATATTTTTTCGTTTTCACGATTTGGTGTTTTTAAATGGTTCTGTTCCTCCCACACTTGATCAACGTAACCATAGCATTCACTCACCCCCAAGAAACACACGCGCGTCCATGGTGCATTCTAGTCATCAGTGTAAGGTCACGGTCGTAGCATTGTGTACCAGAAATAAAAAAAAATAGCTTTTACATCAGGTTTAGAAATGTCTAAATATTACCAGCCATGATGCATTCCAGATCTCATAACTACAACACACAGGCTGAGGGATTGGCCAAATCAACTTAAGTACATCAGCCCTTCATTCCTTCAACAAACAAATGCATAGATAGGATCAATTTAGGGTTATGAACTTTTACTCTTCCATTTTATTAACTATCATACATCTATTTTTCATTATCCATGTAGATTTCCAGCAAGTGCAACTAAATTTGGATTTCCAATAAAAAGCTGTTCAGCTAATGGATTCCTCTAATTCTACTTTTCTACATAATATATACATTCAGTCAATATTCAGAGCTTGCACAGCACTCTGTTCGCATCACTGTTTTTTCTCCTAGGCGTGTAAAGAGTACAACTGAGATTAAAAGTAAACATCAATAAAAATGCTTCTCTGAATGTAAGCCTTTTATCCTTTGAGAGTCTCGTGTGTCATGATTTGCACATGACCTAATAATCTGGCTGAGGGCTTTTTCTACATAAGGTGTTTTTAACTGATCTCCCCCCCTCCCCCGCTCCCCTCATAAGAGGCAAAGCTTATACAAGATCCACAAAATTAGCCAGCTGGAAATTCATCACCAGGGACGATTCTATATCTGAGGCATACGGGTGATTTTCGTTTTTTTCTTTTCTGACATACCGGTAGTTGAAGTTTGAGGGTTTTTCTTGTCTTTTAATCTATTAATTATTTATGTAAAATGCAATACCATTCGGGGTGGAAGACTGAGTTGCTTGTATAATTTGCTATCCCTGTTGCTCTCCATTCACATTATAATAAAGATCGGTATAGGGACACTTCAAGATTGCTGCTATAGTCACAATCTGATCGCATAGTTGCAAATCAATCTATGTGACACTGATGATAGGGGGTAACCAGTCTCTCAAATAAAGGTTAAGCCCTTTTTTGGTTACCCCTGATCCGTATATAAGAGTTCAAGAGTTCGCTCTTGGGCCCAGTAACATTGTAACTTTGCAATGCATAACCTGTAATAAAAATATTTAGTGTTTTTCCCTTTCCGTGCATGCCAGCGAGCAGGGATTGCTAGGGCATGAGTTTCAAGGGGTGTTTTGCGGAGGAATTGTCAGAATGTGCCTAAGTAATTGGGGTCCCGAGTTGTCGGTTCCCCTAAAAATTTACCGGGAATCATGCCTGATTCTCGGATACCTGTAGGCACCTTGTTCAGGCAACATCTCCCCTTGGAAACGCTTGCGCGACTCACCACTAGGGTTCCCTGCTTCAGCATAGCCCAGAACGGTAAATGGGGCACAGGGATGAAAAGTGTCCCTGTAGCTGAGGGGATTCCTAGGTCAAGGGTGGTGCCCCAGTTAATGCCCATGTAGCCCAGAAGCGGTATTGGGTTTGTGGGTGCTCCAACCGTAGATGAGGTTGTGAGGGGACTCTGAGTCCAGGCTAAGTCCAATAGATAGTGTGTGGGGAATAAAGGCTGATGGAAATAAAAGTGCACCTTTCTATTCTATTCCCCATACGCAGAGATTTAGGGATGTACTGCACCGACACACTTTATTCGAGCAAATACCCAGTATGTACCTGGCAGATACCTGGAATGCGCCGCTCCTCACCTCTGACAAGCCCCGTTGCGTTTGCCTTCCCAGCCTGGGTTCATGCCTGGCTGACGGGCGGCTGATCTGTTAAATGATAATGATTAGGATTTAATAGGCTGCAATGCTTCGCGTGTCTACCAGATGGCATTAATTCATGAATTGTAATGCAGTATATATATATATACTGTGCAGTATTGCAGCCAGCGGGAATAAAATGCTTCAATCCCTGCCTGAAAAATAACCCAATGCACTCGGGCAGAAAACAGTCACAAACTCATACACCCGGGTATACCCGAATTCGTGGGACTAGCCGAGCTCGAATAAAGTGTGTCGCCAGTGTACTGCTGCGGCACATCTGAGTCTAACACATCGCCGGTTTTTTCCTGGCTTTTTCCTGGAATGCGACGCACTTCACCTGGAGCATGCCGGATTCATTTTGCGTTCCCAGCCGCGGGTCATGCGCGGGTCATGTGCAGTTGACGCGCGGTTGATGCGTTTATTGAGAATGGTTCGGATTTAATAGGTTGCAATTCTTCGCGTGTCTGCCAGATTGCATACGGAGCTAACAGGCTGCAGGAGATTCAAGTTTATCAGGTCGTATTGCGCCCAACTGGGACCCGCTTTGATTACACGTTCCAGGGATACTTTATCACGCCCTGGTGGTGTGCCTTACCTGAGTGTTATACATTTCATGCGGGCAGTTCTAGTATCCTCTATGTACCCTGACCTTATTTAATCTGGTTTACATATCCCCATTGAGTACACGT
This sequence comes from Ascaphus truei, assembly GCA_036426205.1. Taxonomy (NCBI): domain Eukaryota; kingdom Metazoa; phylum Chordata; class Amphibia; order Anura; family Ascaphidae; genus Ascaphus; species Ascaphus truei. The sequence continues at coordinate 5,579 of WSYH01010055.1, read as the reverse complement.
TGTACTACACACTGTGTTTATTTACACAATCATTGCTGGGTATATTAACATACTGCGGGTCCTCCTTTCTCGCTCCCGCTGCCTGTATGATTTATCTTGCGGCAGAGATTTGTATTGCTGGGGATACGCTGCTTGAGTAGTGGGCAATGCTGGGGTCCTCTATCATTTGTGACCTTATTGAGCTGGTCTAAGGAGAGAATAAGCTTATTACCACACACAGTGGTTACCCATAGAGGCCCTATAAGGTGTATCCCTACACTACATTACCTATTTCTATTGAGAATACCTGTACCCTCTAGTCTGCAGCCTGATATATACTGTAGCGTTTGATAACCTCATAGCTATTTGGAACACCTAGTGTTCAATAAGCACCGTTACCCAACACATTTGGGGATTTTATTCATGCACTGTTATGCATTTTTATAGTGTTTCGTCGGTTTTTACAGTATACATCATTAAAGTTTTGTTATTTTTATATAGTAGTATGATCTTTTTGATAGTGTATCCTATACTAGGATTTGGCTATTCACTGCCTTATGCCTCTATTGACATCACATTTATTTTGTCACCTACCTTGAGTGCAATTACAGGGGGCTGTGTATAATCTTTTGATTATTTGTGTGGCTTCTATGGGTTTCCCCCTTGCACCAGGTAGTTTGTGTTTCTATGTCTGTTGGTTTGGTGCAGCGACGTATTTTTGTGTGTTTATATACTGTGTAATAAACCCAAAAAAAGAAAAACTATGCATTTATTCTACATGTATTACAGTACTGTACATACAGTATGTGTCTTCTATACAGTGCCAGTACATACAGTACAGTACTGTATGTGTCTTCTATTTTTTTTTAATACTCTTGTACTGAGCATGCCTACGGTATACAGTACAGTGTGCCTGGACAGTAGTGTACAGTGGACAGTATTTTGTTACAGTAGCAAAGGAGCCAATGGAACAATGTAAAACAAATCAACATGTTCTTTTATTGGTGGAGTAAGTACAAAAACATTTATTGACAAATACTGTACAATGTAGAAACATTTTAAGTGCACAGCAATTCAAAACATCAACAGGTGTATGGTTTACTGCTACAGTTGTGAAAACATTTATGTATAGTGTCACAGTTGTGCTCACCACAACCCTGGGTCGGACCGCGTGGCTGATGTGGGATTGTATAAGCACCGACCTTAGACCCCGCAGGCTGATCCGGATTGCGCAGTTCGTAGTCTTACGTAGCAGGTCCGGGGCTGGAGAAGGCAGCATCAGAAGTGGACAAGCCATGGTCAGGACTGGAGAGATCAGGGTAAACGTTATTCAAGCAGGAGTTCGGCAACAGGTAATCAGAAGTTCCCCGCCTCAGCTTAGGAGCGTGAGCGCGGGCATGGGTTCTGCGCGTGTGATGACCACGGCCCATAGTAGTGGTCTCAGGAAAGGATAGGCAGACCGGAGTGGGCACGCCGCCAGACAGTACTGGTAAACCAGTGCTTCAGCACAGGAGTCCAGAGCGGCCTGTGCAAGGAGAGAGCGAGCTACAGACCTCAGGACTCGTGATTGGCCTCTGCTAAGGGTAGGGCAGCAGACCACAGGAACAGGAAGCAGGAGGATACACGGGAGGTACTCCGCTTCAGCAGAGGAACCAGGACACGGCCTCTGCTATGTATAATGAGCAGCAGGCCCCAGGAACCAAACAGATAGGCTCTGTAGAGAAAGGACAGCAAGCCTCAGGAAACCGGGAGCTGAAGTCAGCACTGGAGTGACCTCCGCTTCAGCACAGGAACCAGGAACACAGCCTCGGCTATGAAGAATGGGCAGCGGCCCCAGGTACCGGTAGATAGGCTCTTGCTGTGGAAGGATAGCAGGCCTCAGGAAACAGGGAGCTGAAGTCCACACTGGAGAGACCACCGCTTCAGCACAGAAGACAGGAACAGGCCGCTGCGTGCGACTAGCAGCCGACCTCAGGAAACAGGGATCTGAAGTTAACATGAAGAGTACTCCGCTTCAGCACAGGAACAGGCCACTGCATGAGACTAGCAGCCAGCCTCAGGAAACAGGGATCTGAAGTTAACATGAAGAGTACTCCGCTTCAGCACAGGAAACAGGAACAGAACTCTGCGTGAACTAGGGAATAGAACTAGAGAGATTAGTACACAACAGAGCCAAGCCTTAGGGCTTGTGGCAGAACACTTGTGACAACCAGGAAGGGTTATGCTCGGCAGGGAAGCATTGTGGGAAAGGTGTCTTTAAAGGTCAGTGAACCAATAGCAGAAGGGGCGTGTGGCAGCACTGCTTTAATAAGTGAACACAGGGTGGAGCTGCAGCAAAGGTCAGGAGCAGTATTCCAGGGCTGCACGGGTCTGTAAGGCAAGGCAAATCGCAAACTAAGGTGCGGATCCGTTACATATAGAAAGTAAATGTATGGTTTACAGTCACATGTTTTAAAAACAAATTCTTTATTCATAAAATATACAAACCGCAACATCTCCTTTATCAAAGAACGGCAAGTCAAAACATATACAGTGGGATGGTGTGCAAAACAGTCTGCACCAGTACAGTCCTCGAGGGCAGCAGACAGGCCCGGTTTTCAGGACAACCTTGAAACCCGTGCCTGTTTGCGTCCATCAGGGGCTGGAATTGTGCAGGTCCTGTGTGTGTGTACAGCAAGTTAAAACATTTATGTCTAAATACAAGTTAAAAAACACACAACAACATCTTCTTTATTTAAGTACAGCAGGACAAAACATGTACAATACAGTTCAGCACAACAGTATGGTCTTACCTGTGATTAAAAAAATTCTTTATTCATAAAATACAGTATACAAAATGCAACATCTACTTTATTAAAGAAACATAAAGTATACAGTACAGTGGGATGGTGTGCAAAACAGTCAGTCAGGCCTGCACTACTACAGTCCTCGAGGGCAGCAGACAGGCCCGGTTTTCAGGACAACATTGAAAACCGTGCCTGTTTGCGGCCCTCAGGGACTGGAATTGTGCAGGTCCTGTGTGTGTGTACAGCAAGTTAAAACATTTCTGTATAAATACAAGTTAAAAAACACACAACATCTTCTTTATTTATGTACAGCAGGTCAAAACATGTACAGTAGAGCACAGTTCAGCACAACAGTATGGTCTTACAGTTCCTGTGATTAATCCAGAAAGTCCACCACATTGTCCGTCCATGGCCAATTCCTTGCATGGCACAAAACGCCATTAATGCAGTCTCGAATGCCTTTCATTACAGGATCTGTAATTAGATAAAAGCGCCGCATTTCTTTCTGAAATTGCAGGAAGCACCTTTTTAACGCAATTTCCGTCGTAGTTCACTTTGAAGGCCCAGTCGCAGTACAACGAGTAGGGAACATGGTGCTTAAAAAGTAACAAGGCATACTTGTGGGGTGCACCCGCACTCATCACCCTATACTTCTGCCTAAGCGACGGTGTCAGATCGCGCAGGGTGATGTTGGGCACCGTATCGATGCGAGCGAATGTAGGTCTTCTGCGAGCGGGTGTGCTTGAGGCGACGGGCGATGGTAGGTTGTCTGGGAGGAAGCTTTCCTCCGGTCTTGGTCGCCGTGTTGTCTCCTGTCGTGGTCTTGACAGGGTTGTCATGTCCTCCTCAACGGCATACATGTACACTACATCTTCTGGTGGAGGGGGTGCGCTTGGTGATGGAAGGGGGTCGATGCTCCCATTCATCACATCCATGTCACCCCCCTGCTCAGGCGTCGGGGAAACAGGGGCATTAACACCGAGCAAACGATGTATACCCACTATGTCAGCCTCTATCTTCTCCATCCGTCGATCCATACGTTGATCCATATCTAGCATCCGTTGATCCATATGTATCATCCGTTGATCCATATGTAGCATCCGTTGCTCCACATTTAACATGGTCTCCAGAAGCAGATCTATCTTTGCTAGCACAATAGAGTTCCCGGGGAGATCCACACTTATCCCATTCAGCATCCGGTCTAACGAGCTGCTTCTTGTGCATGGCGTGTGGACATCTGGGTGGATGGGTGCAACGGAGGATGAGATGGGGGTTCCATGGAGAGAAGCGGCAGCAACATCGAAGAAGGGTGGAGGAGGTGACCTGTGGATATCCGGTAGAGGAGAAGCGGCAGCGTCGTCGAAGAGGGATGGAGAAAGTGACCTTTGGATTTCCGGGCGAGAAGCAGAGTCGTCTAAGAGCAAAGGACAAAAGTGACCTGTGTATTAAAGAGGCGGCAGCGTCGTTGGATAGAACCGGAGAAGATGGCCTGTGGGTTTCCGGGAGGGCGGCGACAGCGTCGAGGACGAGGGGTGGAGAAGACAGGCTGAAGATTTCCGGAACAGCGGCGGCAGAGTCGTCGAAGCGTATGGGAGGTGTTGGTCTGCGGGTTCGATGGGTTGGCTGCCAATCGTTTTGCGTCGAGAGTACATCACCGTATATCTTCTTGACATAATAAGGCTGACGTCTATGAAAACCCTTAGCCTTTGGGGTCAGCAGAAGGTTTTCTTTATTGGCCTTAGCCTTTTGCTTTGGCGTTGGCTTGGAAATGGCTCCCGCTTTTCGCTTTTTCTGCATGACAGGCACGGCGAGAGGGTTCCTGCGTCCGTAGAATCGGGGTTGCTCCATGGAAGCAGGTGGCACAATGCAGTATCTGGATAAGGGCAAGTTCAGATAAAGATCATCGAGTGGTGGGTTATGCAAAGTGTGTAACCTTTTATGCATGGCGGCGAGGTACAGGTGCTGAAAGTGGGCGTACTCTAATGTGAGTCATTACCGTATAAATACACCATCCATTTTGTGGATTCACTGCACATTGAATACACATCGACTAAACATGGAATATACATTCTTGTGTTTGTATTTCTTTCTACTCGCAGCAATGGCTGTTAAAAAGATTTCCAAGGATCTCAGCATGCGAATTAAGGAGATATACACGAGCGGACACCGAATTGCTGCTATCCAACGCTGGTTAGCTACTTCTGGCTTCGTTGTGCCAGCAACCACTGTGAGCTATCATGCTCACGGAAAAAACAGAGAACGCAAAAGGGCACCAAGGGTAACTAACGCGTAAGTATATTTATAAAACTTTGAAAACAAATTTTGATCCAAAAATGTACTGTACATCTACAGTACTGTATCTAATATTTTTTGTTTTATATTACAACAGTATATATATTTTGTATATTTATATTTATATTACAACAGTGTATATATTTTGTATATTTATATTTATATTACAACAGTATATATATTTTGTATATTTATATTTCAACAGTTTTATATTGTTGCATACTGTATTAATAGAACAATATATTGTATCCTCTTGATCTACACTGGCGACACACTTTATTCGAGCTCGGCTAGTCCCACGAATTCGGGTATACCCGGGTGTATTGAGGTTTGTGACTGTTTTCTGCCCGAGTACATTGGGTTATTTTCCAGGCAGGGATTTAAGCATTTTATTCCTGCTGGCTGCAATACTGCACAGTATATATATATATACTGCATTACAATTCATGAATTTATGCCATCTGGTAGACACGCGAAGCATTGCAGCCTATTAAATCCTAATCATTATCATTTAACAGATCA
>WSYH01010053.1:0-24167 GCA_036426205.1 Ascaphus truei | reverse complement strand
TGCCATACAGTATGCCTACAATAAGATGAGCACCCGACGCGAGGGAAATCTCATGACTGCGCACGTAGAAAAAAGACTATACTTGGAGAAAGTCCTCCTCGAGTGACTGAGGGGTGCTGATCTCAAACACCTTCAGGAGGAGACACGAATAAACTGGAGAAAGGCCTCCAATCCCAACAGGACTGAGGGTTCTCTTCCTCCATCCACTCTCATTCAAGTCACTGAGATATCTAGAATGAGAGTGGAAGGATGGGCTTTGGCCGTGGCAAGCCCGAGCTTCCCACAAACAGGGGAGGTATGTAACAGGGGAGTAATCCCTGTTCAAATAATGTGCCTTTAATCTAGCAGTGTGGTGGTTAACTGCTGGTAGTCAATTAATAAAACCACCTGCCTGATCTAGTTTGCTTACAAAAGCCTGTCTGTTGAGACAGGAAGTGACTCCTTAGCTCTGAATGAGAGCTGACCTTTGGAGATAGAGGAGTGTTCTTGAGTCTCCCAGGAGAGACTGACCAAGAGAACACACATCTCTGGAGCTGACCGGTCTTGAGCTCTGCCCAGCATAGCTGATTGCAAGACACCAAATAAGACTTCTAAACCTGGATGCTGATATTTTCTGTGCACGCACGGGTGCGGTTCCAGGAGAGCAGAAAAGCTTACTCTACAGCAAGAAACAGATAAGACTTTCATTATTAAGAGACTGCTTATATCTGCTTCTTTCATGCTATATGTTTTGGGGCTGCGAGACATGCTTGACTTAGGGAGTTGTGAATTAATTGCATGGTATTTTCACTAGAGATACTCCCAGGTGAATAGAAGCTTTGTTCCCCCTCTGTGTTTGGATGATTTCCTGATGAAAAGGAAAAGGCACAATAAAGCCTATTATAATTTCACCTTATAAAGTCTCCAATTGGTTACCTCTGTGAACGTCCGTCTACAGGTCCCAAGAACTTTTGTAGTATAAACAGGAGCTTAATTAAAAGCCATTGATAATGCTCTTTACATCAAGACATTAGTTACTATATACACTCTAACTGGTGAACAACTATAAGGGATCTGTCCGAACATTCAGGATGAATGCTTACAGGCAGTGACATCACCTTCTCTGAAGCTACCTCAGCCATCTTGCCTCCTGACAATCCCTGGCCTCGCAAGAAGTAAGCCTCACTTTGAACTTTCATTGCCAGCAGCTGCCTCTGGCCTTTAAGTAGCAGTGGTAGATATGTGGAATGAAAAATAAATACAATAGTGCAACACAGTCTCTATAGATGTATCTCCAAATTCAGTAGACTACTACAAATTCAGAACTCACATTTTATCTGAAATCAACGAGCATGTAACCCAAACTTAAGTGGGTTATGAATGATGTAGTGTATTCGTGTAGATCCTCTCTCTCACTGTATCTTAGGGTTCTTGGGGATATCTGGATGTCACTCAGAATAATGTGATGGCAGCCGTATATATATGAGTGTCAGGCTGTGCAGCCAGCAGACCAGGCCAGTCCCCTGTACTGAGGTGGGATGTTGAATGTACACACCGACAGCAGAGGGAGCGGGTCCGGGATGTGGTTGCAGCGTGGCCAGGCCTGGATTAAGATTTAGAATAGTCGTTGTACTTGCCGAGCTCAGGAGTATAGAGAGTTCCGTAGTTAAATCCGTTTCCGTGTCCAAGGGTCTGAGAGGTAAGAATCGGGATGGGTAAGCCGAAGTCGGGAGCCAGAGACGTAAGTCAGATAAGCCGGTTCAAATCTGTAGGAGTAAAGACAAACAGGAGCATGACACAGTTTCCAGGCTACACAGGAGGCACGGAACTATGCAGAGCAAGGAAGTGAAGGCAAAGCAGGATATTTAAAGCGACAGTGACCAATCCGGACGAGGGGCATGGCGGAGGCGTGTCGAGGAGCTGCTCGTGAGTAGCTGAGAGACCAGGAAATAGTAGAGCCCAGCTGAGAGTCTGTAACACCAGTGCCAGAATCCAAGATGGCGACGGCAGAGTTCAAGGTATGCACTGGCGGCGGCATGGGTAGCGATGGGGGGCAGGGGCAGCAGCCGCTGCAGTACTGGTAGTGGGTAAGGAGGGGTCACGCCGCAATCCGGTCGCCATCTTGGATCCACAGAAAGTGCTTCCAGTCCTACTGCTTTCAAATATCCTGCATCCTGTGAGTAGGGCAACGATTTTGCCCCCCCGGATTAGTGTGTGAAATTATCCAGAATTCTGCATTAGTTGTCATTAAATAGCTTTTTATTAATTTTTGTCTGGCTAGTTGTTGTTGAGAGTCTGTCTTGTTTGTTAAATGTTGTCAGTGTTATATGTTTTTATGTCCTCAATTTGACATACTGCACCATAATTCTCTCTTTGTTTTTTCACATATCACGTCACGTTTTGGAGGAAATCTGCACTTTGCTCATCACCATCACTAAAGGACTTGATTTGGACTTTGCACGTCACGGTTTGAACTGGCGCCGGCTTACCTTTTTCTCTTTGGAAAAATATTCATGGTACAATCGTGGTGAAATACAGTCCCACTCTACGTCTACCTAAATTTTTATATGAGTTATATCACTGAAGAATAATTGCTAGCTCAATATATTATGTAATAAACTTTTTTTATCGTCTTACTTTTTCATGAATACAGAATATTACATAACCCGGTCCCGTGCAATCCCAATGTCCCGTTTTTACTCAAGGAAATATGGTCAGCTTATATACTGTCGCGGCCGAGTTTATTCGAGCATTTGCCCGGTCTCGGCCGCGACAGTAACCTGGCGCGCGCCGGGATGTCCCGGGCGCGCGCCGAAGCCTCAGAGGAGAGGCCCGCCGATCGGGGCTTCCCCTTCTCCTCTCCGGGTCCGCCGGGTCCCCCGGAACCCCCTGCCGCCGTCCCCCACATCGCGGGACACCAGGGCTCCCTTGGGGAGCCCTGGACACGCGTGCAGGGGGCGCAGGCACCCGATGACGCGTGACCGCGCATCTGTGACGCGCGGCACGCCGAGGGGATGCCACTAGCAAGCCGGGAAATCTCCTGGCTTGCGGAACTGGCCGCACTCTAATAAAGTGTGCCGCCAGTGTATTAGGCTGTGTCCTTAGTGGTTCTGATAGCACAAGCGATGTTGCTTGAGCATAATCCAAACCAATGAGGCCAATGCGCATGTGCATAGTGCGCGCTTGCGCAAGTGAGCAGCCAGTCGATCGATGCGTGGCGAGATCTTTGTCGCACTAGGCCCGGTCACGTTAGCGGTTCAGCCAATGAGGGAAAACTGCTAATGTGATGCCCCCTGGCATGCCCTCAACACACCACCATCACAAAACCATGCAGGCCGCGGATCTTGGCAAGTATAGGCATGCGTCACACGCACTGTTACGCGCTCATGCGCCTGTACTATATCCGAGGCCTAAGTTCCCTTTGAGCGTGATGGAAGCTGCTGATCAACAGAGCCCAACTGCAACCCGATCGCAGCTCCTCCATGCCCAAAAGCCTAGTAATGCCTGTTGCCCTAAAGAGATTAACGCAGTGGGGGGTCCTTGCATCTGAATGGGTCTCCTGCTGTATTAATTCTAATGGGATGCCACCAGTCTTAGAGCTGTGTAGAGAGAGAGTAAAGAGAAAAAGTCACAGTACATAGGATTGAATCAGGAGGTATCCGGAGCTGAACCACATTCATTTCAGGTCCAGGGACCCCCTGCTTCCTAAGGTACAGGCATCCCTATGGGGTGCCAGTATATCCTGCAAATTTAAATCTCCTGCATCACGTCCCACTTTACTGGGACATTTAAACAGCCTAAAGATACTGGCACCTCCTGAAAGTAATTTGGTAAGGCTCCAAAGACCCCCTGCTTCATTCCTAAATACAGAACTTTACTAAAGATAAAATTAAACTAAAAGCAAAGCTTGATTACCTTAGTTGATAACTGCTAAGGTAATGGAGGAGTAGAACCCTCCTGCCATGAGTGAATGCTGAGATGTGCTGGTGGGTGTCTGGTAAGTAACAGTCCCACGAGGTGGAAGGAGAGAGGAGTGGTGCAGAGCAGGAGAGGTGCCGCTAGCACTACAACTAACCAGGTCAGTACTGGATATACTATGGCTAGCCCTGATTATTGTATACTAAAGAGAATTAAAGCTGCTTCCAAGGACAGACTGACAGGTTGGAGGAGACCTAAGAGGATGAACACCTCCAGATAGAGCCATTTAATCTCCTCTATATACAGAACTAGCAGCCGTCCAATATAAAGTGTTTATGCTATATCATACACCAAACAGACACTTACTTTCCTTTTTAAAGTATTCATCTCACTGGGAGAATGTCCATTTGCTCTTTGAATCCCATACTGAGAATAACCATAAAAGAGCTACTAAAACCATCACTCTAAAAACAAATATCCACACTTTTGCCATCAAAAAGAAAACTTTACACACTGTATGTATTCACATCCTAATATAGATCACTATATGTATACTGATCATTATATGTTTCGCTGATCTTAAGAGACCTTGAGCCAAAAATTGCTCATACCAAAACATTGGGAATAGACCAAACAATTGTGCTCTTCTTGAGCCAAGCCTACTACCATTAATTACTGTATGTGTAACACCTGGTTATTGCAACCAACGCATTAATGAAAAATGTTGGTACTATCTGGGGATGAGTATCCTTTTAATTTAATTTTGTTTTGTAGCACTGATCTATGTATATAATTGCTGTATTTATTTTAACTATGCCTAATAAAATGATAAGTTTTATTACCCACTAATTTTTGTAATTTTGTCCGTTAAGTACACAATCAAGGGATTTCTATGTTTTATGTACACTCTAGTACATTTTTTAATATATCTCAGGTAGCACACACCGTCTTATACAGCTTTCTAAAAGTTGAGTGAGGTTTCTCTTTATCTATCTCAACTTTCAATGAGAATCAAAATATATATTTTGCAACTTATAACAATCAGTCTGTATATACTTGAACTCAATATGAATTATGTTGTCAAGGAATTAAAAAAATGAAAAATATTCCACTTTATTCGATCAAAAATAATTTAGTTTTAAAATTCTACTTATTTTACATTATTTACTTTCATTTAATGATTTTCTGTGAATATCTGATGATATTGTACATCCATGCAAACCCAATTTGCTCGCTATTATGCCAATCCATTTTTAAGTAAAAAGGAGAATAATTATTTTTGGTATAACTACTTATTTGTGTAATATTTGGTACTATGGAGAAGGTGTATTGATGATGTGTTTTTGGGGGGTAATTACAATATAGATATGTTACATTCTTTTATTAAGTTTAAAAAAATAATAATTTGAATCTGTTTTTTATCTAGAATCATAGTTCTAAAAAAATACTGTAGAAACATTGACCTTGGAGTTGACCCAAATAGAAGTTGGCTCCATTGGGACTCAAAATATTTTTGAATGTGTTAATGTCAATAGTTATATTAAAGCTTTGAGTAACCGTCACAAGAAATGGGAGATACATTTTCATACTGTTAGTTTTTAAAATTTAAAAGAAATTGCACTGGAGACTGAATTTCTGAAGAAACCATGCATTTAAAAAGGAAAATATGCAGATACAAGTTATAAAGATACACTAACTAATAAAACATTTCATAAGGCATTGACTGTTAAAAGAGTACATACTGTACACAGCAAGACATAACATAAGGAAACCTAACTATTACAAAAATAATACTATGGGCCTCATGCAGTAAAGTCCAGTAGAAAAAATCGACTGGGTTTTAAATCGCCATTTTTGACAGCATTGCTATCACGGCATGCAGAAAGCCCCGAATACCAGTGATAGCAACATTTCAACAAATAACGAGAAGCCGGCGCAGAGATTATCTACCCTCTTAAAACGGCTCACCTGGCGAGTTTATTCTGCTGCAGAGAGAGAGAGATGCCTCTCTCTCTGCGCAAAATACTTTAATTTACATTTTACTAGCTTTTGTGCCTGGTTTCGCCTTGGGAATGTAATATTGAATACATGCCCCCTCCCCCCTCCCCCCTGCTACCAGCACATCTACCCGCCCCCTCTCCCCCCTCCTGCTGCTGGATGTAGTGCGGGGTGAGATTTGTCTGTGTGTGTGTCTGTTTGCATGTGTGTGTCTGTCTATGTGTATCTCCCCCTGCTGCTGGAACATGTCCCCGCCCCCCATCACCCCCCGCTGGTGGCACATCTCCCCACGCTTCTTTGGCATGGCCCCTCAGTTGGTACATCTCCCCCTGCTGTCGGCACATGTCGTCCCCCCAGCCGGTACATCTCCCCCCTCCCCCGCTGACACATCTCCCCCTCCCCCACAATGGCACATCTCCCCCGCACATCTCACATTGCACACACACATAGAGACACAGAGACACACACACCCCCGATCCAGGCAAGGACACACCCCCTCCTTTAGTAGCCACGCCCCTGCTCCTGCTCTAACATTTTTGCTGGACAGCCTAAGTAAACTTAGAATGTCAATAATTTGGGCAGTAAGTTACATTGGAAGCTCAAAATAGTTGTGTTGACCTACAAATCCACAGCAGAATGTCTAGTGAATGTTTTGTTGTGCTCTATGTTGCCGTTTCTGAGATTTCGATGCTTCGGGCATACAAAGAAACAAACAAACGGAATCCAATTTAGAATTATAGTATAGATTACTAGTGAAGATGAGCAGGGGGTCAATTCACCAGGATTCAGAGGGCCAACGCTTCTAAAGGTAAGATAAATATTGAATGTATGTACTTTTATTTTTACAGGTTTTTCTTTTTAATGTTTTTTATTGCCCATTGACTGCTAATCTATTAATCTGTGCCTGTTTATGGTACAACAAAAAAACAAACAAAGATTCCCAAAGCTACTTCCAATGTGACAAAAATACACCGTGCAATACCTATATATTCTCTTGAAAAAGGGTAAAAGAATTTGACATTTCAGAAATGCACCTATATCAATATTTCCAGATAAGGCATTATGCCAACTCAATATTGCCCACACAGGATGTCTTAAGACCGCAGACAATTTTTGAGAATCTATACTCGGCAGGTTAATATCACAAAGGCACCATAGCACAATTGTATCAAATTCTGATCACACAGAGAGCGGAGCAACCAAGTAAAAATACCCGGGACTGCGAAAATTATAAAGGGCGCCCACTAGAGGGACGAGTGGCAGGAAATATATGACAGATCAGCTAGAGCCTCTAGTTTTTCGGCAGTATGGGAAACTAATCTTAAATTTTTATATAGATGGTATTATACTCCAGCCAGACTCCACTCGTTTTTTACGGCTTCCTCCCCTTTATGCTGGTGGAACTGCAGCCAAATAGGCTCATTTAAACATATTTGGTGGACCTGCCCAAAGATAGTATTAGTTTGGAGGAAAATAAAAAAAACTAATTAAAAGGGTCACAGGACTGGATTGTCCCCGGAATATGGAGACAGTACTAATTTTAAAACCAATAGAGGATTTAGACAGAAACACAGATACATTAATGATACATATTCTTTCCTCAGCCAAGGCAGTAATAACCAGAAACTGGAAACAGATTGACTCACCGACAATGGCCGAAGTAAAAAACAAACTAAACTATATTAGGGTAATAGAAAAACTCGGAGGTAAGAGAAATTAGGGTGCTCAAACCCCAGACAACTTCATCCAGTTATAACAGTATAACACAATCCATGAAGACACCAGTGGGAGTGGGTATAATCAATAGACCTGTGAGTCACTTATAATACCCATGTAGCAGTACTCAACTATTGCAGTCTTAATGTCTCTAAACCCACTCACGTCATCTCCTGGAGTGATTACTGGTGTGCCAGCCAAACAGGGAAATCCAGAAGCAGCAAGAAGAAAAAACAAATGGCGCACAGCCAGGATGCCAGGTGGAGTAAAATAAATACCTTTAATTCAAATAGAAAAACTCACCAGTTTAATACAGGATAGATATGAAGGATATTTGAAGATATGGGTGCTGTGGATGATACAGTAGAGGAAACTCTTATTCGAACAAAAACCAGTGGCAATTCCCCAAAAAAACAGGAAACACCCAGGTACATTCTGAATACATGCCTTAAACTTTCCTTAAACTACGGCTAGTTTACGGCAAATGTTAGAATAAATGTTGCCTCTACTGTAGGTTCGCGGGAACCTTCCAGGAGATGTCACCATTCCTGTAAGGGCATCTTGATAGCCAAGAGCTCTCTATTGCCAACATCATAGTTCCTTTCAGCGGGCGAAAACTTCTTTGAAAAAAAAACGCATGGATGAAGCTTATCTTTAGGGAAGAATCTCTGGGACAGGATGGCGCCTGCACCACAATCAGACGCATTAACTTCTAAAGTAAAAGGTAGACTAACATCGGTATGTCGCAGAATGGGTGCCGAGACGAAAGCTTGTTTCAGGGTTTCGAAGGACGAGATGGCCTGCGGAGGCCATACAGACGGGTCAGCTCCCTTCTTGGTAAGGGCTGTAATGGGAGCCACAGTGGTGGAAAAATTTCGGATGAATTTCCTATAGTAATTGGAGAAGCCCAAAAAACGCTGGATGGCTTTGAGAGAGTTGGGCTAAGGCCAATCCAAAACAGCCTTAAGTTTTTCAGGGTCCATTGAAAATCCTTTATCTGAAATTATATAGCCTAAGAAGGCAGTTGAGGTTTGATGAAAAAGACATTTTTCGAGTTTAGCGTAGAGATTATTGACACGAAGGCGAGCGAGAACGAGCCTGGTATGCTGGACATGATCTTGAAGATTTTTAGAAAAAATTAGGATATCGTCCAGACGATAGACGATTACGAAAGAGTTGAGAACATCACGGAAGACATCATTCATAAAATCCTGAAAACAGCAGGAGCATTGCATAAGCCGAAGGGCATAACAAGATATTCGTAGTAGCCGCTTCTGGTATTGAAGGCAGTCTTCCATTCATTGCCTTCTCGGATGCGAACAAGATTTTAAGCTCCTCGGAGGTCTAGCTTGGCAATTTTTTTTGCCCCTTGAAGCCTATCAAAAAGTTCAGAGATCAGCGGACGGGGGTATCGATTCTTGATTGTGATGAGATTGAGCCCTCGGTAATCAATGCATGGTCTCAGGGATCCATCTTTCTTTTTGACAAAAAAGAAACCGGCACCAGCGGTTGACGAAGAATTACGAATGAATCCTTTTTCAAGGTTTTCTTTGATGTATGCTGCCATGGCTTCAGTTTCAGGGAGAGACAAGGGGTAGGACTTACATTTCGGAAGAACAGCGCCGGGAACCAGATCAATGGGGCAATCATAAGGTCTGTGAGGAGGTAGAACCTCCGATTGTGTCTTGCTAAACACGTCGATGAAATCCACATATGCTTCAGGAAGAGCGGAATCATTAGCCGGGGGCGTTTCCACACCCGCGAGGACTGTGGTAGGAGAAATGACCGGCAATGGTGAGGCGTCTGACTCTGGCTCCCACTGAATTGTCTTGCCATCCCTCCAATCAATGCGTGGGTTGTGCTGCTGTAGCCAGGGTAATCCTAAAATAACTGGAACGGCAGGAGAGTGCATCAGATACTCTGAAGACGTTTTTGGTCTGATCCAAATTATCCAAATCAGCTGGCGCTCTAACGTGGGGCCCTGGGTTGTGAATCAACAGACAGCCGTGCGCAGAGGGACCGGGGTGGACCAAGTGCGGACGCGGCAGGAGACTGATCACCTCTGGAGTACGGTAAGATAACATTTATTATCTACCGATACACACTGTCTCCGCTGTTGGTCTATTTCTGTGTCTCATACGGCTCTCCGAAGGTCACCTAAAGACAGGTAGATATCTTGCCCAGAGCCCGTTTTAAACTCAAACCTGTTACCTAGACTATCTGTCACCCGGTATATGTTTACATGTTGTATATATGTTAGTCAGTGCCGCAAGTGGGAGCCCGGAGTGGAGTGGGATTTTTGCCGGCTGACTTGGGGTCTTGTCATTGTACGTTGTAAACTTGGTGGAAGGAGGGGTAAAGGGGGAGTAAGGTATAGTCGGTTCAGAGAGGAAACACGGTAATCCCGGTAGTGACTGTGCGGTTGGCGCGTTGCAAGGGAGGGGTGTTAAAGGCGCGTTACGGTTGGTAACAGCACGGAATCCTGCCGATTGATCCCTGAACAACCTTTTCCTCTCTCTCGTAATCAAGTGGTATGTTATGTCCAAAATGTGTTTGTGTATTAGTGTTGAGAATTCATGAGGACGGGTGGGGATTGTTGAGAGTAAAAGAGATAACCCCTAGACGTTAAACTGCCCGAACTCCTGTTTTTTCCGCGTTAAGGTACGCTTTGCAGTAGAAGAGAAAGTGAATAGGAAAGAAATAGCAAGTGAATTTGCCAATAGTTGAGGAAGTAGGTATTGAGGGTTATTTTTATGAAAGATTTATATGCAGAAATTGGGATACAATTAGATACTGTGTATATTATTTGGTAGGGAAATAAAGTGTTATAAGTGAAGGGAAAGAAGAAAAAGAAGGAAAAAAAAAGGCTTGATATTTTTTTTGCAAGTAATTGCAGTGTAGCTTGAAAAGGAAGAAAACAAAAAAAAGTGCAGCTTTAACATTTGAGCACAGGCAAGTAAGACAGGGAAAGGAGTCTTAGCCTGCCACCTAGTGGCCGAGAGAGAGAAGAGAACGGAAAAGAATGGGAGTAGCCCTGGTAACATTTATTTGAAAGGTTTGTTCGTACTGGCCACACGAATGGGTCTTTTAAAACCAGAAAATATTCTTTTTCCTTCTGTTCTAATGGCAACTAGAAAGAGGGGTTTTTTTCTGTGGGAGGGAGAAGTTCAGTGAGCGCAGTCTTGTGTGTTTTTTGAATCCCACAGGGAAACATACCTTACGTTAGTATGAGTCAAAAGAATTCTGTTGAGGGACAAAAGGGTCCCGCTGCATTAATTTTATCATTGCCAGGACAGAAGTTAATATAATAACAAGTGAAAAACAAAGCAAGTAAACTGTTTAAAGTATGTGGCATTACTGCAGCAAAAGGCAGGTTACAGCCAGAAGAGTGGCGAAAAATATTGAAAGAAAAGAGAGGAATTTTGAATGATAACAACCTGCTGAAGACAGCAGAAGCCTGGTTCAATGTTGCCAAGGCTGTCCAGAGAAAAATGGACCGAGCAGGAGATAGAAAAGGGAGGGAAGGTTGTATTTCTTTATCATGTTGTGATGGTGCTCAAAGTGCAGGTTTGCTGTTGTCCCACATTATGAAGTGTTAATAAAGGACTATTTTTCTGCAAGACCTGCTCCTACTTACTACTGCTGTGCGCTGCACACCCTGGCTTTGTATTTCTTTATCACCCTTGCGGTGACTGTACAAGTAACCATCATGAAAATGACCAACCCCCACCCTATGCTGCTGCTGACTCACCCCCCTGGACATGTTTAAGGTGTGGCACCCAAAACCCCCAATGCAGGGAAGATTGTTTTAATTGTGGTGTGCAGCGCCACGGTGTGACTGATTTATCTATACTCACTCCTTTGTTACCTTCGCTCCCAGCTCCAGCAGCACCCCCACCTATACAACCCACTACCCCGCCCACGAATGACAAACCAATTTTGACTGTTTATGTAGCACAACTATATCCTGTGATGCAGGCGGATGGTTCCTATTACACCCCGACTGTGCCCCTAATGCCCCTGATGCCAGCCCTTTCACCCCAAACAATCACTACCCCAGCGGTAGGGATTCAAGTCTACCCTGACACAACAATAGCACACAGACCCAGCAGCAGTGTCCACTACAGTACGCCCGGTACACTGGCGACACACTTTATTCGAGCTCGGCTAGTCCCACGAATTCGGGTATACCCGGGTGTATTGAGGTTTGTGACTGTTTTCTGCCCGAGTGCATTGAGTTATTTTCCGGCAGGGATTGAAGCATTTTATTCCCGTTGGCTGCAATACTGCACAGTATATATATATATACTGCATTACAATTCATGAATTTATGCCATCTGGTAGACACGCGAAGCATTGCAGCCTATTAAATCCTAATCATTATCATTTAACAGATCAGCCGCCCATCAGCCAGGCATGAACCCAGGCTGGGAAGGCAAATGCAACGGGGCTTGTCAGAGGTGAGGAGCGGCGCATTCCAGGTATCTGCCAGGTACATACCGGGTATTTGCTCGAATAAAGTGTGTCGGTGCAGTAGTTTTGACTCAGATAATGAGTCACAGGCCATTGCACAGGAGGCAAACAAGACCTGGAATATTAACCCCAGACACCCCCCAGTACCTGACCGCTGCCCAAGGTTATATGGGCAGACGCCTAAGCAGGTAGAAGGCGCCCCAATAATGTATGTCACCTCACCCCCTTCCTGGTAGACACAGGTACAGCCAGGAGCGTAATTAGAGCTGCAGACATACCTGACCCTTCCTATTTGTCTGATATTGATGTTTCATGTGTGGGGGTAGATGGCACACCGCGCTCTAGCCCATTAACACGACCCCAGCAGATAGGTCCCTACCCTGAACTATTTGCATGATTTGTAGTTTCCTCTACTTGCCCGCTTAATCTGCTTGGCGCTGATGTTTTGTCCAGGTTACAGGCCTCCATAATATTCTCCGAGGACGGCACCATTGATGTAACCTCCCCGCTCTGGGAGTCAGATGTCTCTGCCCTTTGTTCCCTTCCAATACTTTTGGCATTAGCGGACAAACCCTCAGCCGCCAGTATACCGCCCGTCCAAATTATGGTCCACAGGCCCTGAGGATATCGGGCACCTAACGGTACCGCCCATTGTTGTACAGCTCAAACAAGGGGCCCCGCTTCCCCGTAAACTGCAATACCCCTATTTTCCCTATAAAGAAACGCACTGCGAAGGGTGAACCTGATAAGTATAGAATGGTTCAAGATCCTCAAGCAGTAAATGATGCAACCATTGTACGATGTTTTAACAACAAATTTCTTCCAGATGACCCCAGAGGCTTCCAAGAATTTCACTGTTCTCAAACAGGTAATATCCTCGGCCCCTGCCTTGGGCCTCCCAGACTATGATTTACCCTTTAAGCTTTTCATATCAGAACGAAATGGACATGCAACTGGAGTGTTAACGCAGCCACACGCTGGCCGATGTCGACCTATTGGGTATTACTCCAGCCGTCTCGATGCTGTGGCTCGTGGTGGACCGTCCTGTCTTCGTGCTGTCTTTGCTGCTCAAGCACTGCTGGATAAAACTTCGGATATCGTTCTAGGATGACCTCATTCTCCTGGCACCACATGACATTGCTGCTATTCTCAATCAGACACAGCCAAAACATCTACAAATACAAAATACTAAATGGCGCTCAAAACACTCTATCTAAGTGCAACAGTGCAGTAACAGTGCTAATATACAGTGAATAACACAAAATACTCGTGCACAAAAATATGAAAAAAGGACACTCAACCCTTCACGGACAGTTCCCACAGTCCACACTCAAAGCAAAAACGAAATATCAGGGGAGCGTCAGTATCTGAAATAAAATAAATAAACTACCATAGTGCATAACGTTACAATAAAACATTGAGCAGGTAGAACTCCATAGGAATATGCTAGATTATAAATCAAGCATCAATCATAAACCAGGAGGTTGGGAGAAAAAAGAAGACCCAGTAGAGAGACACACAGCCAAGATTTTAAAATGCCAAAAAACACTTTATCCGACAATGATAAAAAATCAAGGCTTACAGGATACCAGATGGTATAAGGCGTTGGTTTTAGAGTGATCTTGATGCCGAGTCGCGACCTCGGGAAACCCCCTCACACAACCGCCTCATTCACTGGCTCCGTCCTTGCTGCTAGTCCACGCCGACACGTCACTTCCGGTTTGCACGCTGGTAGCTGGCGTCACCGGAGCTGCTGCTGCAGACTGTAGCTTGTCTCCCTCTAAGATCTCACGCTGAGGGTTACGCTCTACGCGTTTCGCCGTGCAAGTCGACGGCTTCGTCAGGAGTGCTTTAACCCTAAGAAGGCTATCTTTATATACCCTCCATTATTACATTGACCTTTTCTCCCATTGGTCTAAATGTAATTCGATCTAAATTGACTAAGTCACTAATTGCCCTTACATACAATTTAAATCTTACACAAAGTTTATACAATGAAATTAAAATACAATGTTTAATATAATCAATTAAAAAGACTTCATTATTTGCAAAACATTTGTGATAGTAAAACATATACTAAAATACATAAACTATAGTATGAATACACAACCCCCACTGAACTTAGAGGATAGGCGATTGTTGTATCTCCAAAGACAAAAGAAGGAAAATATTATCAGTACAGAGTATCAGTTTTTCACAGTCACATAATATAGCCAACTTTATACTTTTCAAGGGATCATAGATTTTAAAGGAAAGCATTTAACTCGAAATCAACATTTAAACCCCAAGGTACCAGTGATTTCAGAGTAAAGATCCAAAAACTCTCTCTTTTTTTCAAAGTAGTTATTCTATTTCCCCCTCTCCAGTGTGGTAGCACTTGCTCTAACACAGTGAATCTGAGACCTGATATATCACTATTATGTTTTTGAATGAAATGGTTAGACAGATTATGTGTTGTTACACCTCTCCTTATGTTGCCCACATGTTCCAGCACGCGTGTTTTTACTGGTCTTGAGGTTTGACCTACGTACTGTAGTCCACATGGGCAACATATAAGGTACACTACATGATCTGATTTGCATGTTAAC
Organism: Ascaphus truei; assembly: GCA_036426205.1. Taxonomy (NCBI): domain Eukaryota; kingdom Metazoa; phylum Chordata; class Amphibia; order Anura; family Ascaphidae; genus Ascaphus; species Ascaphus truei. The sequence goes on along the minus strand of WSYH01010053.1, from coordinate 9,495 downwards.
ATTTGTTTAATCTGAAACCTTTCATTAGTGATATTTGATGAGAAACTAAATTTATCATCACATCTATATTTACATGCCAGACATGTTGTGCAGCCATAGAAACCTTTCGATTGTGTAAGCCACCTATTCCCATTTGATTGTACTTTTGGTAATGCACTAGGTGCCAATTTCTCTTTTAGAGATTTGGCTCTCCTAAAAATAACTGTAGGCCTCTCTGGGACAATGTCTCTTAATACAGGATCATTCTTGACAATATGCCAATGTTTGTGGATTATTTTTGATATTTTTTCAGACTGTCTATTGTAATTAGTACAAAATGAAAATTCAAAATTTTCATTAGGTACTTTTTGTTTTGTGTTATACAATAGATCTTTTCTGTCTATATTCTCTGCTCTTACAAGAGCATCCTTAATGATCCTGTCGTCATAGTTTTTTTCTTTAAACCTATTTTGAAGAAAGGCAGACTGTTGATGGAAATTATTATCATCTGAGCAGTTTCTCCTAATCCGCCTTATTTGTCCATATGGAATATTATGTAACCAGTTCGGATGGTGACAGCTCGTAGTTGATATATAGTTATTAATATCTACGCCTTTGAAAAATGTTTGTGTTTTTATCTGTCCCTCCTCAATGTAAATTTCCAAATCTAAAAAGTTGACCTTTTGGTGACTATATTCGCAATTAAATTGTAGATTCAGTACATTATCATTGAGGTATTCTATGAATTGAACAAGACTTTTTTCATCTCCCTTCCATATGAATATGATATCGTCTATATATCTACGCCATAGGCACAAATTTGCACCCAGCTCCGCAATAGACCATATATGGTCCTCTTCCCATGCTCCCATGAGCAGGTTTGCGTAGCTAGGTGCAAATTTTGTGCCCATGGCAGTACCTTGTTTTTGTAGATAATAGATCCCCTCGAACATGAAGTAGTTGTGTTCTAAAATGAACTTTATGCCATCTAAAATGAAATTAGCCTGTTCATTAGGCATCTTTGGATCTTTGGCTAATGCTCTGTCAACTGCTTCATGTCCATCCCTATGATTGATACATGTGTATAACGAGGTGATATCACAGGTAACTAGAAACCATCCATCTTCCCAAATTTGATTATCCAAAATACGCAGGATATCAGTGGTATCTTTTAGGTAAGATGGAAGTTCTTTTATAAATTTTTGCAAATAGACATCTATATAGGCGGATAAATGGGAGGTTAAGGAATCTATGCCTGCAATGATTGGTCTTCCCGGGGGGTTGGCTATATTTTTGTGCAACTTAGGAAGATAGTAAAATATTGGCTTTACAGGATTATCTCTGTATAGGAAGTTGTATTCTTCTGTATTTATTACTTCATTCATTTTTCCCATATCTAACAGGATTTTTAGTTCTCTCTGAAATTCTACTGTAGGATCTTTTTTCAGAGGTAGGTATGTTTGACTATCACCTAAAATTCTTTGAGATTCTACAATATAATCCTTTCTATCTAAGATGGCCACTCCACCTCCTTTATCGGCTTGTTTTATAACTACCTGAGTGTCTTCCTGTAGAGTTTTTAAGGCCTTTCTTTCAATGTTACTTAGATTATTCTCAAATCTTTTTTCAGATTTGACTAACTTTTCAAAGTCATTTTGGACTAGTTGCGAGAAAACTTCTAGATTATTTCCCTTTACATGCTTTGGATAAAAAGTTGAGGGTAATTTAAGGCCTGAATGAACCAAAGTTTGTCCCATTTCAGAGGTTTTAGTTGTGCAAATTACATCTGCATCTTTCTTAAGATTGTCAGCTGTTCTTTGCTCAACTTCTTTTGACCTGAAGAATCTTTTGATAGTTAATTTTCTCAGGAACCTCTGAGCGTCTACGAAAAGGCCGAAGTTACTCGGACCCACTGTTGGAGCAAACTTTAAGCCCTTAGAGATTAATGATTTTTCAGGGTCTGTAAGGATTTTTGAGCTAAGGTTAAAGATGTTATTTCCTATCTTTTGCTCTTTTTGAGATATTTCTTTTTCTCTTCCTCTTCCCCTTTTTCTTCTGTTCTTACTCTTTTCCTTTCTGATGAGGGATCCCTTTTTAACAGTGGGGCATATTTGTTCGTTTTTTTTTTTTTTTTTTAAAGGAGGTGGACGCACCCTCCCCTAAAAAATCCTTCTTATTACCATTTTTAGGGCCATTTTTAGTAAACAGTTTATCTTTCTGAATTTCTCGCTGTTCTTGTCTATTATTGGTCACTATCTCTACCTCAGAGTCAAAGTCTATTTATTTTATTTCAGATACTGACGCTCCCCTGATATTTCGTTTTTACAGCCAAAACATCTGTCCGCTGCCAGACACCTCAGGTTGCAATGCTCGCTTCTCATTCCAGACAATGTCCCCCTTCTCTGATGCCAAGTGCTTAACCCCTCCACTCTTCTTCCACTTCCCGAGGGGGGAGATGTGCAGGGACACGAACAAGAACAAAGCACAGCTGGAGTCGACCTACCCCATGATTGCATCGAACTCATGAAGCTAGAAACAGCTCATCTGCCCACGGTGAGTGAAAAGCCGATACAGAACCCAGAACTAATTCTGTTTGTGGATGGTTCTCGATATGCTGATCAACAAGGCACCTACCATACGGGTTATGCTGTCACCACAGACTCTGTGGTCCTACTGGCAAGCACACTACCGTCAACAGCATCCGCACAAGAGGCCGAACTACAAGCCCTCACTGCAGCGTGTAAACTGGCAGAAGGACAAACGGCGAATATCTACACTGACTCTAGATATGCCTTTGGTGTAGCACACGATTTTGGCGTCATTTGGCAAACCAGGGGATTTCTGACAGCAGCAGGAACACCAGTGAAACACAGATCAGCCATACAAGCTCTGATGGACGCCCTACTCCTTCCAAGCCATGTGGCCATCCTGAAGGTAAAGCCCATGGGAAACTGAACACAGAAGAAGCCAGAGGAAACCATCTGGCAGATGCTGCGGCAAAACAAGCTGCCAGCGGGATACGAGAAGTGGAAGATCGAGTGGACACGACAAGGATGGTTCCGTTAATGCAGAACCTCCCAGTAAATCGAGAATATCTGAAGAAGTTGCAAGAATCTGCAACAAAGGAAGAAAAGGAAAGCTGGAAGAGAAGAGGTGCATCACCCCAAGAATGAATTTACGAGTACAAAAAGAAACTTTGTCTGCCACGGGCACTGTATCCTGCTGTGGTACAATGGGCACATGGAGCAGCACATCTCTCAAAGACTCTTATGAATGCACTGTTCGACAAATACTATGTGGCGCCTGGAATTACCCCAATGACTAGTAATTTCTGCAAATCATGTACAATTTGTGCAAAGTGTAACCCAGGACGTGTGGAAAAACCACCGCAGAAACACCTTGCAAGGCCCTTATACCCTTTCCAGCGTATCCAGATTGACCATATTCAGATGCCAAAGTCGGGCCATTTTGAATATGCGTTAGTAATTGTAGATATGTTTTCAGGATGGCCAGAAGCCTATCCTGTCACCAATCTCACTGCGAAAACAGCAAAAAAAGTCCTGACAGAGGTGGTTTGTAGATATGGGGTACCTGAAGTAATAGAAAGCGACCAAGGCCCCACTTTCACTGCTACGTTAGCTAAAGAAATTTGGTCCGCGCTAGGGACCACCCTTGCTTTCCACACCCCATACCATCCCCAGAGTAGCGGAAAGGTAGAAAGAATGAATGGCACACTGAAAACTAGAATGTTGAAAATGGCCCAGGAAACAAATATGCACTGTCCAGATAGTCTACCCATTGCTTTGTTCAGTGTTCGATACACCCCACGAGGGGAACATCTCTATCCCCATTTGAGATACTGTTTGGTACTGCCCCCAAACTTGGTTGTTACTACCCACAGCAGTTACAAATGCAGTCTGATGTTTTGACCAAATATGTAACTGCCCTAGCGCAAGAACTAACCAATATGCATGGTCGAGTGTTTTCTTCTATTCCAGATCCAGATCTAGATACCGGGACTCATAAACTCATGCCCGGAGACTGGGTGCTCATGAAGAAATTTGTAAGGAAACACTCCCTAGAGCCCAGATATGATGGTCCTTTCCAAGTTCTGTTGACCACAGCGACATCAGTCAAACTAGCTGGAAAGAACACCTGGATACACGCCTCTCATTGCAAGAAGGTTCCAGCTCCCAATGAGGACACCTCAGACGGAAAATGATTCTATATATCTTTTGCTTGTTGGGTCTAGGGGGGGCACAAAAGATTGCTATCACCCAACATGAAGGGGTAGTCACGTTTTGGTATAATTCATCCAATACTCATGTAGCTACCTTCTCCTTTGATTATTGTAATATTGTCAGCTGCCCCTCAACACATTGGCAATGTGTTCTATACAGCAATTCCGGTTTCAGGTCCACTTATATATGTGTAACGGATTCCTACTGGGGACAGGAATGTGATTACTGGGGAGCAGTAGGATGGAACACGGGAACAGATTGGGGATACCGACCACAAAATGGTCTGGCAAGGAAAGACAGGATGGCAAAAGATTCTTGCCCAAATAGGCATCGTAATAGTTATTATTTTTGTTTTGTTTATGATTATTGTCTGCTGTGTTCTCCCATGTTTTAAAAAGTTCATGACCAAAGCTGTTGACAATAGCACACCTACCTTTTTTCTGCAGTCAGATAATAATACTCCACTCTCAGAAGATGGTCCATTTACTCCGTTACAGTCCCTCCCAGTTAAGTACAATAGTATAAATCCATAGGGACAGCATCTGACTTCCTTATGTGCAAAGTCTGTGGCAAGGGGGGTCATGGACAAGCCATGACTCGTCTAACGTACAGCACAAAAGAGTTCCCAGGCACATCTGGACAGATGAGTTAGTATACATCTAGGGACAGACTCAGAAATAGACATTTCAAGGGGGGACTGTGATGGATTGGATAAAATGCCTATTTCTTCTTTCTCTGTAATGTGTACCTTGCTATGATTCCTTACTCAAAATGGCTACTGCAGATACCCCTCCCTTCAAGTAAGGAAGAAGGCACAGAGGAATTCCCCTCAAATGCTGATGTGTCCAAGAAAACCTACAATAACAAGACCATAAATCATAACAACAAGACCATACAAGGACAAGACCTAACAAAGAACCACTGAGACAGCTCTTTTGCATACAAACCCCCTCCCATACAGCCCCTGTATATGAACGCAGGCTGTGTAGGAATAAAGTCAGACATTATCATTCTGAACTCCTGTGTGTCAGTGTGATTTTTTCTCAGTGCACGCATTACCTCCGTAGGAAAAATAATCTGGACGGGGACAGATACTCTGAAGACGTTTTTGGTCTGATCCAAATTATCCAAATCAGCGTCAGCCAGCAGGGGCTACAACAGAATTGTGTTCCCGAGCGGCGACGCGTCCCATGGTGCGCCAGGGAGCCAATCATAAACTGGATCCGCATCAACCAATCACATACCAGGTAATGTTAACCAATGGGAGCGCACACACACCCTGAAAAATATTTTACCCATAGAATTGTATTAAGTTTTCAGATATGTTCGAACAACAATTTTCCTGTTCCTAACAGATTTACTTTCTCTATTTATAAAAATGTTGTTGAGCATAATGTGTTGTAGCAGAAGCCAAGTGAGCACCGAGCCTGCCATCTATTCCTTTCTAATATATGGTCAGAGGAGCTTCAGCATTGTCATTGTAGATACGTGTGCTGTTACTTAGGATGTGTAAATGATGAACACACACACATTGCTTAAAAAAAAAGAATATAAAAAGAATATATCTGGGAAGAGGGAGAACTTTAGGACAGAGCTTGGGGCTTATGGGTTTCACCGTGGATAGGATGAGCTGAGGGCTGAGCCGGCATCGTGGCCCCACCCCCTTGTCATGGCCGCGCCCATCTGACCCATTTTGGCCATGCCTCCTCGCACCGCAAATAAGCTGGCTACAGACTGTCATGGAACAAGAATCACATCTCTGTTTCACCCCCCCCCTTTCCTTTGCAGCTTTTGCTTGTCAGGTTCTCATTCCAGCTGCATGTATTTTGCTCTGTACACACACAGTGCCTGTGTGTTAGACACAGTGTTGCAATCCCTGTCTCTGCATTATGCCAGTGAGTTGCTACAGCAACCTCAGCCATTCTATCAGAATGGGCTAGTCTGCTTTCTCCCCCTCTGCCTTGCTGACAGATGGTATGTCGCCAGGCTATCTTGTTACCCAAAATACACTGGCACTTCCTTTTCACATTCAACACTGGCTGAGTGAGTACCTTCTGTAATTTGCACTACTGGCAGGGCCTCATCCTTTTCACCTTTCCCCACTATCAAGCGCACTCACCATAGAGACATTCTCTCACAATACCATATCCACAAGTGCCTTTGTAAATCCATGCTTTTTCTCAATATAGTGAAGAAAGACAAAGAACTTGTTGTGCTTGTAAAAGGAACGAGTTGAACCTATCTGGGCTATTCATACCACACATGACTCTGGCCTCCAGAATACAGACCGTAGATCGCGGTGAAGCGCTGTGCACACACCGCCAGGACGTCAGGCACGCGCAGTGGGACCTTAGCCTTGCTGTAAAATTTCGAAGATAAACGCTAAACAAAAAAAAGTTAAGCACTTCCTTGCAGGAGCTGAGCAGTTCACATTTTATTGGTTAATTCTTTGTTTGAATAATACACAAAAAAATTAACATCTACATGACTATAATGTGACATGTTTAGTCACCTAACAAATCCATAAGCGGTACAGTATATGCTGCACTTTCTATTGTGCTTTATACAGTTTGTCATTCTTAAGAGTACTGATAATGTATTCTGTTTTTCTAATTTGGAATCTGAAATTTTACACCTCATGACTGATACTTTAAATTTAGCGTGACCAGATATCCCGGTTCAGCCAGGACAATCCCGTTTTTTTAAGGTCTGTCCCGGCTGCCCGGCAGTCTTTAAAATGTCCCGTTTTTTTTGTGGCTGTTCTGGTTTTGACCATCAGAGCAGAGGGGGGTGGGGGGTAAGCAGAGAGCAGAGAATGCAGGGAGAAGAGCTGGAGGAGAGCAAAGGCTGGTCTGAGCTGCAGCTGCAGAGGGTGGGAGCGGGGTTAGGTTCAGCGGAGCCTCAGCAGTGAGAGCCGGAAGTGAGGTGCCTGCTGCAAGGGCCCAAGATGACTTCCCCCCCCACCCATACTCCACAGTGAAAGGTAGGACACACTAGGACACCCCCCCCCCCTGCGGCTGCTCCTCAGAGCTGGTGTGTGTGCCTGTGTCTGTGACTGTGCAGGTTAGTGGCTATATGTGTGTCTGTGCAGGTCAATGGCTGTGTGTGTGTCTGTGCAGGTGAGTGGCTGTGTAAGGTGTGTGGCTGTGTGTGCCTGTGCAGGTAAGTGGCTGTGTGTCTGTGCAGGTTAGTGGCTATGTGTGTGTGTCTGTGCAGGTCTGTGGCTGTGTGTGTGTGTGTGTGTCTGCAAGTCAGTGGCTGTGTGAGTGTCTGCAGGTCTGTGTGTGCAGGTCAGTGGCTGTGTGTGTCTGTGCAGGTCAGTGTGTGCAGGTCAGTGGCTGTGTGAGTGACTGTGCAGGTAAGTGGCTGTGTGTGTGTCTGTGCGGGTCAGTGGCTGTGTGAGTGTCTGCAGGTCTGTGTGTGCAGGTAAGTGGCTGTGTGTGTGTCTGTGCAGGTCTGCCTCTGCAGGTCAGTGTCTGTGTGAGTGTCTATGCAGGTCAGTGTGTGCAAATCAGTGGCTGTGTGAGTGTCTGTGCAGGTCTGTCTGTGCAGGTCAGTGGCTGTGTGTCTGTCTGTGCAGGTCAGTGGCTGTGTGAGTGTCTGTGCAGGTCAGTGGCTATGTGTGTGTCTGTGCAGGTCAGAAGCTGTATGAGTGTCTGTTCAGGTCAGTGGCTGTGTGTGTGTCTGTGCAGGTCAGTGGCTGTGTGAGAGTCTGTGCAGGTCAGCGGTTGTGTGTGTATCTGTGCTGGTGTGTGTGTGTGTGTGTGTGTGTGTGTGTGTCTGTGTTTTGGTCTGTCTGTGGGGTCTGTGGCTGTGTGTCTGTCTGGGCAGGTCTGTGTGTGCAGGTCTGTGGCTGTGTGTGTGACTGTGCAGGTCAGTGGCTGTGTGTGTGTGTGTGTGTCTGTGCGTGTCAGTGGCTGTGTGAGTGTATGCAGGTAAGTGACTGTGTGTGTGTCTGTGCAGGTCTGCCTCTGCAGGTCAGTGTCTGTGTGAGTGTCTATGCAGGTCAGTGTGTGCAAGTCAGTGACTGTGTGAGTGTCTGTGCAGGTCTGTCTGTGCAGGTCAGTGGCTGTGTGAGTGTCTGTGCAGGTCAATGGCTATGTGAGTGTCTGTGCAGTTCAGAAGATGTATGAGTGTCTGTACAGGGTAGTGGCTGCGTGTGTGTGTCTGTGCAGGTCAGTGGCTGTGTGAGAGTCTGTGCAGGTCAGTGGTTGTGTGTGTATCTGTGCAGGTGTGTGTGTGTGTGTGTCTGTGTTTAGGTCTGTCTGTGCGGTCTGTGGCTGTGTGTCTGTCAGGACAGGTCTGTGCAGGTCTGTGGCTGTGCGTGTGTCTGTGCAGGTCATTGTGTGCAGGTCTATCTGTGCAGGTCAGTGGCTGTGTGAGTGTCTTTCAGGTCAGTGTTTGCAGGTCAGTGGCTGTGTGAGTGTCTGTGCAGGTCAATGGCTATGTGAGTGTCTGTGCAAGTCAGAAGCTGTATGAGTGTCTGTGCGGTCTGTGGCTGTGTGTCTGTCTGGACAGGTCTGTGTGTGCAGGTCTGTGGCTGTGTGTGTGCCTGTGCAGGTCATTGTGTGCAGGTCTGTCCGTGCAGGTCAGTGGCTGTGTGAGAGTCTGTGCAGGTCAGTGGTTGTGTGTGTATCTGTGCAGGTGTGTGTGTGTGTGTGCGTGTGTCTGTGTTTAGGTCTGTTTGTGCGGTCTGTGGCTGTGTGTCTGTCAGGACAGGTCTGTGTGTGCAGGTCTGTGGCTGTGTGTGTGCCTGTGCAGGTCATTGTGTGCAGGTCTGTCCATGCAGGTCAGTCGCTGTGTGAGTGTCTTTGCAGGTCAGAGTGTGCAGGTCAGTGGCTGTGTTTGTGTGTGTGTTCAGATCTGTCTGTGCAGGTCAGTGGCTGGATGTCCGTCTGTCTGTGCAGGTCTGTCTTTATAGTTCAGTGTGTGCAGGTCAGTGGCTGTGTGAGTCTGTGCAGGTCTGTCTGTGCATGTCAGTGGCTGTGTGAGTGTCTGCACAGGTCAGTGGCTGTGTGTCTGTGCTGGTCTGTCTGTGTGAGTGTCTGTGTCTGTGCAGGTCAGTGGCTGTGAGTCTTTGCAGATCAGAGAGAGAATGGGGGGTAGAGAGAATGGAGAAGGGTGGAGAGAGAGAATGGACGAGGGAGGGGGGAGAGAATTGGGGCGTGAGAGAATAGAGGAGGGGATTGAGAGAGAGAAAATAAAGGAGCGGAGGAAGAGAGAGAGAATGGGGGGTGGGGAAGAGAATGAGGGGAGGAAGGGAGGGAGGGAAGGG
>WSYH01010052.1:0-24168 GCA_036426205.1 Ascaphus truei | reverse complement strand
AACACATGTGACATCAGATACGAGAAAAAGTATTTGAACAATGAATGCAAAGATTGACTTACAGTGGTGGCCGCCTTTACTCTAAAGCGGCCGCGACCGCAGGCTTTTTTTTTTTCCGGCGCCTGCGGCGCTTCCATTGTTCAGCACCATTAGCGCTGAACGGAGATGCGGCTGGCGCGCGGCCAAGTTCGGCTGCTGTAGAAAAGAGCCCCGAACAATTGCGGGTAAGCTTTAGAATAAGCTTAGCCGCAGCTGTACTGTACCTACTAAATGCCCATACATATGGTCGTAGTGCTCCAAAATCCCTGTCACAAGAACTCTGTTTTCCTCATCATTGAAACGAGGATTACGTGGCCGCTCCACACGTTTATTCCGACCACGTCCAGCCACAGAGCTTGGCTGCTGCTGACTGGACTCTCCGTCTTCCAATGGAAGAGCCTCCAAAAGCGCTGCACCACCAGACACCCCACCACCAGACACCCCACCACCACCACCAGACACCCCAACACCACCAACAGACACCCCACCACCAGACACCCCACCACTACCAGCATTCGCACTCACAGCAACACCACTAGCACTCACAGCAACACCACTAGCACTCAAAGCAACACCACTCCCCTGTCTTCCACGTTCACTCAGATGCATACTCACACGACTACCAGTACCACTCACACCAGCATCACTCCACCCACGCCTCTCGGCCATACCTATAGCACTCACAAAGAACAGAAAATAAATTTAAACACAAGCGCACTCAACACTTACAAACTGACAACAACAAAAATATGTTAACAAAACAACACAGGACAAACCAATCACAATACACAGCAACTCTCTCTCAATATCAAATATGCAAATCGCCCAGCTCTGTGTCTCTCTCTGTCTCTCCCAACAACACAGAGAATGAATAGAAATACACGCTACCTTTAAATGGGCCGCTCCATCAAGAACATGCTTGCTTCGCCAGATTCAGAAACAAGTTTAATTGGCGAACATAACACGCCCTCGCCATGCTCGCCGATACACCTGTGTCTGATCGGCAAATCATCGCCATAGTGGGAACAAGTGTTTTCGGCTTGATTCGCCAGGGATTCGGACCTTATTGCATACGGCGAGGGAAAATCGGCAAAATCATGCCGATAGGGAACACTTGGCGATTGCACTTTTTCGGCGCTTAGTACATAGAGCCCTGTGTCCTTTACATTTGACAATTGCAAGAGATAGGGGAAGCAAAATGGCGGCTAAAAGATCCTCTATCAACTGAGAATGAGCGATACCTTTTCCGTCTGCAGTGGTGAACCCCCGGTGTTGCCAGATAACACCAAAATCATGCGCTACCCCAAAAGCATACCTAGAGTCTGTGTAAATTATCACTTCCCTATCCTGGAACAGTTTGCAAGCTTTGGTCAATGCAATAAGTTCAGCAGCCTGAGCTGAGACAAAAGGTAAAGAGTAAGCCATCAACACAGTGTCAGGTAATTGCACAACAGAGAATCCTGTCAAAAACACACCGTCAGCTGGTTTGGAACATGAACCATCAACAAACACTCATATGTAGAAGCACATGCACACCGCTGGTAGGTGCTGGAGGGGGGTACTTATCTGCCGGTGCGCTGTATCCAGGGAGGTCCAGACATCCCAGAAGTACTCGAGCAAAGGAATGGAAGCAGGCACACGGTCTTTCTAAAGGTGCAGTTTATTGTGCCACCAAAGGTCCAACGTTTCGGCAAATAGATTGCCTTTATCAAGGAGAGGGCTACAGAACATGCTAAACATACCACAATTTATACACAAATGGGTACTCACCCCCCCACGATCACTGCTGCCTGGCTCCTGGATGTCGACGCCCCATCATGACATCAGAGCGCCAGCGCGACGTGGCGTGATGACGTCATGCGCCACCAGGGGAGGATCCCAGGGCTCCACGAGGAGACAGCCTCCCCAATGCCTGTAACAGGCTAAGATGGCTGTCCTGCAGGAAGCTGGAAACTCAGGGAGCCGCCCCCTCACTGGCAGCAGAGGCTCCCCTGGTGACGTCAGCGTGCCCTCACGGGGGGTGGGGGGGAAGCGGGCCCCAGGCATCAGACCTGTCCTGGAGTGGAAGAAAGACAGCCTGATGCCCAAGGAGGACTGAATGATCGTGCAGGGGTGAGAGCCCTTACATAAACAATCAAGTGTAATGAGACTACACTATATTAAAGAAAAAATTATTAAACAAAGTGTACAAATTAATTATATAACCACAGTGTCACCTAATGCAGTGTATAAAAAATGGTAGAGAACTGTATTTATGCTAGGAGCATTACGTATAGAATTAGAACCTGAAAGGATACATGATACATATAGATAGATGCATATACAGCAATCCTTAGAGGAGCATAGTGTACATAATGGGTCGCAGGGGTCCACGGCGAGATGCACAGAGCCTTACAGAGTCCTTCCGCTACCTCCTGTTGAGAAAGCATTTGAAATGTTGTTGTTCATTAAGACCCCTGCCATTACTTGTTTGCAGTGTGTGGATCCAATAAGCCTCACGCCTTAGTAAAAAGGTTTCTCTATCAGGGTATCCTTGTCTTGGTGCTATGTGTTCAATCCCCATCACTCTAAGGGATGACACATTGTGTCTGTGTTCAACACAGTGCTATACGAGTACAGTAGGGTCTGTACCCTTACATATCACACTTTTGTGTTCAATGTATCTCACTTTAAGCATGCGTGTATTCTTGCCTACATAGACAAGACCACATGGGCACCTGATAGTATACACCACAAATGTAGATCTACATGTTATACAATTATGAATAGTGATTTTTTTTACCACTATGTGGATGACAAAATACGTCCCCGGTAGTAAGACTGTTAAACACCGAACAATTCATACACCGGAAGTTACCCTGTTTACCGCCTTCTAGGAAGTGGGGCGTATGGTAGTGGTCCTTATTGTCAGCATGTATCAAGTTGTCTGACAAGTTTCTCCCTCTCCTATAAGCGATCAAGGGGTGTGTCTGACAACTAGCTGCTAACACCTCATCATTCTGCAGCAGGTGCCAATGTTTCTTGATAGTAAATCTGACAAAATTACATGGCCCTATTGTATGTGGTGGAAAATACAATGCGTTTCTCATCCTTAGTCGCCCTATTAGGAATCACCTCTCTGTTAAGGGCTGCATCAAGCACTGCCGGTGTATATCCCCTTTTGGTGAACCTTTCACGAAGGTCATCCATAGCCGGTGCTAGTTTATCCTGTCGACTAGTGATCCTAGAAACCCTTACTTTTTGTGAGAAAGGCAGGGCATTGATGAGGGATGGGGGATGGTGACTGTCAGCACGTAACAGGGCATTTCTGTCAGTATCTTTCCTGTAAAGGTCTGTGTAGAACTCACAATTTTCTTGGGAAATCAGGACGTCTAGAAAGGATAATTGCTTAGAGCTCCAGACATTAGTAAGCTGTACAGGGGAAGGGAGATTGTGTAAATAATCAAAAAATGACAGTAACTGGTCCTCAGTACCTGTCCACACAAAGAACAGATCGTCAATATATCTATAATACCCAATTATGTATTTAAAGTATATTGATGCATATATGTACTTCTCCTCAAAATCTACCATATATAGGTTGGCATATGCAGGCGCCATGTTGCTGCCCATCGCAGTTCCCTTAATTTGCAAAAAATGCTCCTTTTCAAATTTAAAATAGTTTTTATGAAGGATGAAGTGTAATAGGAGCAAAATATATTCAGTGGGGACTGTTGCCTGGTAATGGGCAGTTAAAGCAGTTTTTACTATATTTAAGCCATCCTCATGAGGTATAATAGTATACAAGCTGGAAACATCCATACTGACCATTATATGGTCAGTACCATTGCGTGGAATATCTTTGAGTTTGGTTAAAAAGTCAAAGGTATCCTTTACGTATTAGCGTGCTTTTTGTGCTATAGGGTTGAGGAATGTGTCAACATATATGGCTAATGGCTGATTAAGTGAGTGTATAGCTGCTATTATTGGTCGCCCTGGAGGTAATTGGAGATTTTTATGTATTTTCGGGAGGTGTAAAACAGTGGGCATTTGGGATGTTCTATTGTAAGAAATTCTGCTTCAGTCTCAGATATCTTGGCCGACAAGGGGGGTGCAGTCGTTGTTCAGAATAAAGTGAAGTATAGAACTGAGGCCCTTAGGCAATTACAGGACTTAAGTTCATATATGTCACTTAAATCTGACCCAACAGATGTATTTTTGGCTCAAATCAAAAACATCTTAGATTTTGGGGTGGTTCTATAGGTGCTGAGTGAGAAGGAAAGAAGCTTTCTTTATGTTGATCAGCCGGTTATTCCCATTTTTCATCATCTCCCAAAGATCCATAAGACTCTGGTTGACGCTCCTGGTCGACCAATAAGTTGGAGTATTGGATCTTTGGGAGATGGTTTATCCAGATACATTGATATTTTTTTGCAGCCATTGGTCCACGAACTTCCGTCATACCTTCGGAATTCCACTGATTTGCTTAACTTACTTTCAGATTTCACGTGGTCTTCCAATTTACTTTGGGTTACCTTAGATGTCACATCCCTTTACACAATTATTGATCATACACACGGTATCACGGCAACTCAACATTTTCTTAATAATTCATCTTTATCACCTGCACAATCCACTTTCATTATAGAATCCATATTATTTTTATTAACACACAATTACTTTCCAATTGATTCACGATTTTACTTACAGACACGAGGAACAGCAATGGGCACTTCATTTGCACCATCTTATGCAAATTTATTTATGGGTTTTTGGGAGTTCACTCACATTTATAGTCACACTAACCCTTTTCGAAATAATATTATTTTTTATCGTAGATTTATTGACGATCTGTTTATGATTTGGGAAGGTGATGCAAGGTCACTGACGGAATTCGTGGACCATTTAAATTGTAACGATTATAATTTAAAATTCACATTCTCATTTGACACACAAAAGATTGAATACCTGGATCTGTCATTGTATGTTGATACTAATCAGCATATTCAGTCAGATGTGTTCAGAAAAATTAATTCAAGGAACACATTCCTTAAGGCGGATAGCGGACATCCTAAGCCTCTAATTAGAGGCATCCCTAAGGCGCAATTTTTACGACTCAGACGCATATGTTCAGAGGAAGATCATTTTATAGAACAATCAAAAAAATTAGCGTCTAGATTCCGCCTTAGGGGTTACAGTGACTGCGACCTACAGAAGGCTTTTGAACACGCTTACCATACCCCACGTTTGGATTTGTTAAAAAACGCTCAAAGAATACTGGAGGTATTGGTTATACACCTTTGTATTTTGTCACTCAGCACAGTAGACAAGCAAATACAATTCGCACCATAGTTGCTAAACATTGGAGTGTTCTGAGTTTAGACAACAAATTAAAGCCATATATTCAACAACCGCCTAAATTTGTTTTTAAAAAAGCCAAATCGTTGGCAAGTTACATCTCACCTAGCTTGTTCATCAATCCTTTGCAAAAAAATTAAAAGTTTCATTCCACCTGCAGGTTTCTTTAAATGTGGTTTCTGCAGGGTATGTACCTTTGCCAAGCCCATGAAAATAATACACTCTAAGATCAACAAGGATAAAATAAAACTTAAGAGTTTCATCACATGTAACACCAATTTTGTAATCTACATCTTAACATGTGGTTGTGGCAAGAGTTACATTGGAAGAACCATACGACCTCTAAAGAATCATATAATGGAACACATCAGAAGCATAAAAAATGGAGATCAGAGATTGCCAGTGGCAAGACATTTTTTAGAATGCCCAATGGGCAAACTAGATTTGTTAACATTCAGTGGGATAGATTACATCCCACCCCATGTCAGACGAGGTGACCGACAGAACATCCTTAATCAAAAGGAGATGTTCTGGATATTTACTATGGACACCATGTCACCAAAAGGAATCAATACTGATTGGGAGATAAAGCACTTTCTTTAATTGTTTGTTTTTTCTCCCCCCACCCTGGCAATCCCTGTTCTGTTATAAAATCCAGTTTTTGTTTCTTTTGTTATTGTTCTGTTGTATTTCAACATCAAATTTATTTACAAATCACACACACAAAAAATTGTTTATTAATGTACCTTTTTTTAAAAATTAAAAAATAGATTGGTCTTTGAGCAATTTGAAATATATACCCTGTATTAGGACCTTTTAGGTCTTCATTTGTTAGGATTTATGCGACTAGGTAGATATAGTCAAAATGAGCTTACAGTGGTTTTCGTTTTCCATGTTTGGAATAGTAAATCATGAATTAAGAGCTAGACCAAGTTAGGTTTTGTTATGATTGGTATGCTCAAAAGGACAATTAATTGCTTAACAAATAGTCAATTATTTGAGACATAGTTCATCTTGTTTTTTGCATATATATATCCTTTATTTCTCATATTTCTATTGTTCATACTCATTGGATATCATTTTTGTATCATTGACTCTGTTGAGTGTATTGACAAATTAGAAAAAGCTGTCCGTAAATTCATATCTTCAGTCTTTCAATGTCCATTTGATGTGCAGCAAAACAAACCAAATTGCTACAAATGTATATACATTGTTTTCTATGTATCATTTGGTTACATGTAACCATTTGACTTTGTTCTGAAGTCTGTTCAAAATAGAATGAATATAAGGTAATCCTAATTATTGTCTAAAATGAAATGTCTCATACAACCCACCCCCCTGCTATTACTTGCTATTACTTGATTTTAACCCTTTAATGCATCTTTTTGCTCAATATCATTTTAATTTGTTTCATTACCACAGCAGGTAGAGGTTAATAGAATATTTTTTGGTGAATAGTATTGTTGTCTTACCTCCCTTAGAAATTGTGGTGCCTCGCTCAAAACCCTAAAATGAATAAATGAGGTCAGGTGCTGCCAGGGATAGGTACGTAAACAAACGGGATGTGAGTGTGAAGAGCACACAAATAGATCCCCACTAGGGCGCACCACAGACCTGAGTAGTATTAAATCATGGTCCTTGAGTGCGCAGACATACAACATATAAAAGTTTATTAGGACATAATAGACTAAATCACTACATAAATAACTTTAAAACCATGAAGCTCCTAGTGCCTCTCTAGTGCTAGATATAGCTAGCTCGAAAGATGTATGTCAGATGAGGAAAATATATACGAAAGTGATATAACTGTAACTTATTCAGCTTTGCCCTTCCCAAAGAGAACTCCTCTTGAATGAATCATTGGCTAAGGTATTAATATACCTGTGATTGAACCCTGAGTTGATAAGAGGAGATATTTCTAAGGTGTAATGCTTGGTATAGAATTACCTGCTAAACACATATACGTATTGTTAATATAGGTATGCAGGATCAGTATCAAGGGGAAATCATTGCTGATGTAGTGATGATTTAAACAGTCATGGTATATAGTGATACCTAGTTATATCTACACAGATGATAATGGACGGCTGGCCTTCATAGACGTAGTGCTGAGTGTCAAAAGTATAGAACGCGAGCCTAGTGACTTATTGGCATCGTATATTGCAGTAACCAGTGTTGCTGTATATTCATTCAAATAATAGCGTTCGACAAACCTATACATTTGCTCGCCCCGGGCGAGTGGATTTAACCCCCGGGCGAGTAAATATTGGCCCAAGCAGCACATGTTTGGTACTAGGTGGCGAGTAGATTTTTTTGTGTGGCGAGTAGATTTTTTGGTGATTTGTCAACCACTGTATATATATATATTATTTATTATTATTATTTTTAAATAACCTTCCTATAGTAAACAAAAGCGGTGGGGGTTTTGTTTGTGTTTACAATCTGTAATGACTTTCAGTAATCAGACTGTTTGTCAGTGCTCAAACCCCCAGGTAAATTGTTAGCTTTGCTCTGTCTTCTGGTTGTAAAGTAATGATGAGGCCGTCATTAGTCAGACAGATAAACAGAAGGCGCTGAAATGCTGTTCCCAGAGGAAAGGGAAACGTTCATCTTTTACAAGATACAAATAGGTAAAACTGTTTAATAAGGGGAATTGCAATGCAGCCAAAGAGTTTAACAATGGCACAGAGTTTACATTCTGTTACTCAGACGAAAACCAATCATCCGAACACACGGCTGTGACATCACACATCTGAAAGCTTGGTGGGATCATCCTCTTACAGACATTACAGACTTTCGCTGCATCTCGGATTGCTCTAGGATCACAGTGACTGAGAATGTGTCTAAAATCATTTTTTTTTTAAGATTCTCTGCATACTTTAATAGCGTAATCTTTACACACATCAGATACACCGTCTATTTTAGTAGGCTCGTCCTCTTACACACGATACCCTATAGATTTAATAGGATCATCCTTTCACACACATCAGATACCTTATAGATTTAAAAGGATCATCCTTTTACACACATCAGATACCTTATAGATTTAAAAGGATCATCCTTTTACACACATCAGATACCTTATAGACTTGAGTACCTAAAACAGATTTGAAAGTACTGGTTTACATAGTACCTAAAATGTCTTAATTAACCCTTTGAGTGTTGGAGGTGCCGCAGCCTCTCCAGCTCGTTTCGATCATGTAATCCCTCCTTTGGAGCAATCACATGACCGTGATGTCACTGACTCACCCGGTCACTGACGTACAGAAGCTACTGGGTGCTCCTGTCATCCCAGATCTCATGACGTGGTAGCTACTGCATGGGACCCCCCAAAGGTTTAAGACCACCAAGGAGATAGGGTTCATATATATATGTGATATATATTTCCTTCAAATCCTTATCTCTGCCTCAAAGTGGCAGGAAGGTGGTAACAGATGTTGAAGCTGTATGCAGCCACTTGTGCTGGTAGGTTCGACCCTACTGGCTTCCTGGCTAAAGTGGAGAAGGTTTTTGCCAACATGGACGAGGCTGGCATGACAAGTTAGGCTGCGCTTATAGTGCCTGGCAACGCGACATCGCTCCCAAACAAATACATTGACTCCGTCGCCAGCGCATATAATAAGTGCGACGGAGCGACCAAAAATTTTGAAGCCAGGAAATTTGATTTTTTTAGAGACAGTCGCCACATGTGACTGTCTCTAAACCAATCAGAGACTGCGGCCCGCCCTCTCGTGACGTCACTGGCCTTGTCGCCAGCGACTTCGCTTAAAATCAAATTATAACTTTCGCTAGTAGCGATGGGTGACGTCATCGGTCGCCATCACCAGCACTATAAGCACGACCTAAGTAGGGTGACCAGATTTTGAAAATTAAAAACCGGGACACTTTTTTTTTTTTACATAACAGTTTATTTATTGTAGTACACTTTACTACCATTAGTCGCTGTTTTGTGTGTGTGTCTGTGTGTGTCTGTGTGTGTCTGTGTTTGTCTGTGTGTGTCTGTGTGTCTGTGTCGGATGACCTCACTAATCGAACAAAAACAAAAAACAGATGTGAATGATTCTGAACCCATTAACCAGTGTCTGGATGCCGCCTCTTCACAATATCTAAAGCAGCAATCCCGCCTGGGATCTTACCTGATCCGCAGTCCCTCAAGGTACTATACTGCAGGGGAGGTGTTCCCTACATCTCTTCCGATGTCTCCCGTGTGAAACTTGAGTCAGATCTGGAAGAAAGCAGGGTAGGTTACTTCGGTGTAGGTATACGGCAGTTAAGACATAGAGGGTGAGGGAGACAGGGAGGGAGACAGGGAGGGAGACAGGGGGAGAGAGAGGGAGACAGGGGGAGATGGATCGAGAGGGAGAAGGCTGCGGATGAGGAAAAGTAAGACGAAGAAAAGGAGGAGAGAGGCCCGGCCTCGGAGCATTGAAGAGACCAAGAGGATGGTGGGGCCGATTCAGGTGGCAGCGAGAGACAAGTGGAATGAGATCTTTGGGGAGGATGGGGGAGTCGGATGAGAGAAAGGGAAGGGATGGCGACCGGGGGAGAGAAAGGGAGGGAGGAAGGGCGGAGAGATAAGGCGAGGGAGGGTTCCTTGAGAAGAAAGAGAGGCGAGGGAAGGAGGGAGAGAAAAGGGAGGGAGGGGGAGAGAAAGGGCGGGAGGGCGCGGAGGGGGAGAGGGAGAAAGGGAGCGAGGAGGGGAGGAGGGAGGGGGAGAGGGGGGAGGAGAGAAAGGGAGGGGGAGACAGGGAGCGGAGGACAGACGGGACAGGGAGCGGAGGGAGAGAGAAGGGATGGATAAGGACAGGAGAAGAAAGGAAAAGGGTAGGGGAGAGAAGCAGAATGGGAAAGGGCCAGGGAGAGAGAAGGGAGCAGATCTTGAGGGCCCAGAAAGGAGGGAGAAGGAGGAGGGATGGGAAGAGGGACCCTGATGGAGAGAGAGGGAAGAGAGAGAAGGGAGGGAGAAAGAGGAAGGGAGACAGGGAGAGGGGTGCGGGAGACATCACACACACCACAACTGAATACACACAAAATGGGAAGCGAAATAACATACTAAATTGATGATTAACAAGCCGATGGAAAAGAAACAAAAAGAAATAAATGAAAGTAATGAAATCTTAATAAAGGCAGAAAAAATAAAAAAGGAGGAAAGCCAAAAGTCAAAAAGAGATTAGGGGAGACATAAAAAACTATGTCAAAATACGGAGAGACGATAAAATTACGAACACAATAGGGATGTAACGATATATGTGGAAAGTGAGAGGAAACAAAAACAACAGTGTGAAACTACGGAGTAAACCACTACATAACGGAAGCTGGGGCGTAGCATAAGTAATAAAACTAACTGGGAGACACACATAACCACACGTGGAGACTCCCACACACCAGGCAAGACAAAGGCAACAAGAAACACGGAGCAATGAGGAACGACAGAACACGACACAGAACACAAAAAAAAATAAAGGATCATTCAAAAGAAAAAAAAAAAAAAAAATAGGAAAACACTATAAAAAAAAAAAAAAAAAAACTAACAAAAAACGAGAAGAGAAACACAAGTAAATTAAAAGGACTAAACTAAAAAAAAAAAGAAAAGAAAGGACTAAGATAGAAAAAAAAAAAACCAACCAGGAGAAAAACAACAAAAAAAAGGAGAAAAACAAAAAAAAACAGGAGTAAAAATAACAAAATAGGAGGCAAAAAACAAAATAAAAAAAGGGATAAAAAAAAAAATACGGAGAAAACCAAACAAAAAAAGGAGAAATCAAAAAACAAAAAAAAAAAAAAAAATAAAAACAAAAAAAAAAGGAGCACAAAAAAAAAAACAAAAAATGAGACAAAAAAAAACACACAAAGCGAGTACAAAAAAAAAAAAAACTGATAAACAAAAAAAAAATGATACAAACAAAAAAAAAAAATGATACACCAAAAAACCCACAATGATACATAAAAATCCACCCCATCTGATACACACCAAACACCCAATATACACACACACAAATACCTCACTGCTAAACACACCCACACCCACTGAACAAACACCCACCCACTGATACCCACACACACCCACTGATACACACACCCACCCCCCACTGATACACACATAAACACACACTGATACACACACACACACCCCCACTGATACACACACACACACACCATAAGGACGGGAAAACAACACACACAACAAAAGGAGAAAAAAAAGAAAACACCAAAGGAGAACAAAACAAAAAAAAAAGGAGGTACAAAAAACAAACAAAGGAAAAAAAAAAAACAAAATGCAGTGCAAAAAACAAACAAGTGAGATCACCACAAAACCACCCATTGGTACACAACCACACCACAAGGATACACACAAACAACAAACAAAACACACCACACAAACACATGATACACACAACACCTAATGATACACACAACAAACCAAATGACACACACACACACACCCACTGGACACCCAACACACCCACTATAAACCACACACACACTGAACAAACACACAAAATGATACACACACACACAAACACAAGGAGGGAGACTACACACACACACCACACACAACGGAGACACACATAAACACCAACCAAACAAACAAAGGAGACAACACACAAAACCAAGGAGACACACCGAACCACGGAGGACACACAACACCCACCCACGGAGAAGACACAGGACCAGCACGGGAGGACACACACACACACACATCCAAACACAACACACATCACTACAACACAAAAACAAAATCAATGATAAACACAACACAAACACAAAATGAGAAAAACACACCTAATGATACAACAACACAAACCCACTGACACACACACACACCAAAGGATACCCACACCACACCCACTGATACACACACACCACATGATACACCACACACACAATGATACACAACACCCACACACAACACACACACAACACACACACTGATACACACACACACACACACTGTGATACACACACCACACCACACACACTGATAACACACAACACACACACCCATGATACACACCTACCCACTGATACACACCACAACCACCCACTGATAAACCACATTACCACTGATTACAAACAACACACACACAACACACACAAATGCAAACACACAAAAAAACACAACACAACACCACACCACACACACACACACACTGATACACACACACACACCCACCCAACCACACGGATTTTACACACACCAACAGAACACACACCACACACGGAGAAAAAAAAAAAGGTGAGAAAGAAACAAAAAAGACTCGAAAACAAAAAAATACTAGACAAAAAAGAACCGAAACTTACAAAAAAACAAAAAACGGAGAAAAAAAAAAAATCACAATAGGGAGTATAAAAAATATGGAAAAAAAAGTGTAGAAAAAATAAAAAAAAAAAAGGAGAAATAAAAAAAAAAAACGGAGAAATAAAAACAAAAAAACGGAGGACACACAAACAAAAGGAGAAACAAGACATAAAAAAAGGAGACAAAAAAAAACAAAAAAAAACAAAAACGGAGGAAACACACATAAAACAAAAGGGATAAAACAAACCGACCAACGGAAACACACCAACAAAAGAGAAAAACAAAAACAATTCACACAAGGAGAAAAACAACCGACTGCAGGACACACACACACACATTCACAACGGAGACAACAAAACACACACAAAACACAACACACAACGTGAGTACACACCACACCACAACCCACAAGCACGGACACAAAACACCACTGATACCACCCCCACCCCCCACGGAACGCAACACACCCATCCCACACACCCTACCCACCACCCAGCCCACCCACACAACACACAACACATGATACACCCCAACCCCCAGTGAGAAAACACACAACACCACTGATACACACACAAACCCCTAGGATACACCACACACCCACTGATACCCCCCACCCACTGATACAAACACACAAACACCACACACACACCCACCACCACACACCCACTGATAGCACCCCCACCCCCACCCCACTGATTACACACACAACAACACACTGATACACACCCACCACTGTACACACACACCAATGACACACACACCACCCATGACACACACAACACCCAGTGATACACACATCAAACACACACTGAGACACAAACACACACAAACACAACACACACACAAACACCAACACTGATCATCACACACACCAACGGAGACACACACACACCCACGGAAACGCACACACACACACACACACACACACGGACACCCACACACACACACACACAACACACACACCACACACACAAACACACAAACACACACCACACACACACGATAACACACCCACTGATACACCAACACACCACTGATACACAACACACCCACTGATACACACCACAACCCACTGATACACAAAACACAACAAAGAGATACACAAAAAACAATCACAAAACCCAACCGGACGAAAACCCAACCATCATGAATACACACCCAAACACACCCACAAAAACAAAATGAAACCACAAACCACCCACTGAAAAAACCACCCACAAACGATAAACACACACCCACTGATACACACACACCCATGATACACACCACAAATAATGATACACACACACACACACACACACACACACCAACTGATACACACCCACACCACACCCACACACTGATACACACCCACACACCCACCCACCCACACCTGGACACCCACACCCCCACTGATACACCCCCACCCCCACTGATACACACACACACAACCACTGATACACACTCACACCCACTGATACGAACACACCCACCCAACCACCCCCCACACACCCACCCACACCCACCCACCCACACACACACACCCCCACTGATAAACACACAACACCATGATACACACACACACACAATGATACACATCAGCAAAAAAAGAGAGCAAAACCAACCAAATGAGAAACAACAAACAAAAAAAAGAAAAAAAAAACACAAAAAAAGGATAACAACCACCCCCAAAAAAAAATTGATACAAAAACAACACAATGATAAAACAAAAAAACACTAGACGAACACACACCCACGGACACACACACAAACCCATGATACACACACACAACCAACTGAACACACACAAAAACACACAAACACACACACACACACACAACACACACACCACAACACACACACACACACACACAAAGTCACACAACACACACACACACACACAACTGAACCACACACACACACACACACACAAACAAACACACACCCCACTGAGACACCCAACACCCACTGATTACACCCACACACCCAATGATACACCAACACACCACGTGTGTACACACACACACACTGATACTGATACATCCAACACACCACACCCACTAGATACACACACGCACCCACGATACACAACCAACCACTTTGATAACAGACAGCACCCATGATACACACAAAAAAAACAAAAATAACAAAGAGAGACAAAAAACAAAAACAAGAGATAAAAACAAAACAAAAAAAACACAAGAGATAAAAAAAAAAAAAAAAACAGGATACAACACAAAAATACAAAAAAAACACAACACACACACACACAACACACACACAAATTGAATATACAAACACAAACACACAAATGATACACTACACACACACACCACCACTGATACACCACACACAACACGATACACCCACACATACACCACTGCATACCCACACAAACCCACTGGGGATTACACACCACACACACCACGGATACACACACACCACACACACAAAAAACGGATAACAAATAAACAAATGAGCACAAATAAAAAAAACCACACACGGAGAAAAACAACAAAACAAAAAAAAGGGTGAGAAAAAAGACAAAAAACAACCAATGAGAAAAATAAAAACCACAAAATGAGAAACACAACCAAAGGAGACAACACCACAACCCACCCACGGATAAAATACACAACAACCAATGATACACACACACCCCAAGTGAGACACCACACACACATCACACCCAACAACAAGTGATGTAAAAATACCACTGATACACACACACACACACCCACACCCACTGATACACCCACCACCCACTGATACACACCCACCCAATGATACACACACACACAACACTGATACACCCCACCCACTTATAACACACACACATCAATGCTACACACACATCCACCCCACAACTGAGACACACACACAACACTGAACCACCCAAACCCACCCACTCATACACACACACACACACACCACACACACACACACACACACAACCCACACACACACACACACACAAGTTCGATACCCACACACAGTGATACACACACACACAACACACACTACACACACACACACCACAACAAAACCACACACAACACGTGATACACACACACACCCACTGGACAAATACACACCCACTGACACATACACACTCACTGATACCACAACACACAAATGATACAACCCACAACACACCCACTGATACACACACACAAACACACACACCTGATACACCCGCCAGACCTGCCACCGCCCGCGACCGCACAGCCACCACTGCCCGCCCCCGAGCCCATCCCCCCACCAAGGGACGGGGGGATAAGTGTAGTGCCGGAGGGGCAAAGGTGGGAGCGCCGGGGGGCAAAGGTGGGAGCGCCGGGGGGCAAAGGTACGAGCGCCGGGGGGCAAAGGTACGAGCGCCGGGGGGCAAAGGTACGAGCGCCGGGGGGCAAAGGCAGGCGCACCCCCGCTACCACCTCCTATTACCCCCCCTTGGCTGGGACCCGGGACAGAAGGGGGACACTCACCGCGCACAGAGGAGCCGGGAGCGAGAAGGCAGTCACAGTCACGTGTGCGCTGCACAGAGCGGAAGCCCCGCCCCCGGCTTCCTCTGACATGTCAGCGACCAATCCCCTGCGGGCCGGCCGACATTCTAAGTCACCCCCCCGGCATCATCATTCATCCAATCCCATGCGGGCCGGCCGGCATTCTAAGTCCCGCCCCCGGCATCATCATTCATCCAATCCCATGCGGGCCGGCCGGCATTCTAAGTCCCGCCCCCGGCATTCTCCTTCATTCAGTCCCCCCGGCAGCATTCACACACACACATAAAAAATACTTACCGGCCGCCACATTCTCCTCACCGCCGCTGCCCCGCAATACCGGGACCAGGGACAAAAACCGGGAAGGACTTAAAACCAGGACAGGACACAAATAACCGGGACTGTCCCGGCAAAAACGGGACGAATGGTCACCCTAGACCTAAGGCCTCAATCTCCCAAATATGGTACCTGGAAGATCATTAAGGAGGCTTTCAGGGCGACAAGGGCTGAAGATGAGACATAGCAGAGTGATAGATACATAAAGAGATACACATATGTAGGTATATATACTGGCATCTATATGTGCTGTACACAAGTCTTTTTATTTAAAAAAAAATCACGCTTGCTTTAAGATTTTTGTAAACATTTTTAGTCCCTATGATGTTCTCTAAAGACAATAACCACACACCCAAATAAACAGATTTTCTACTTAGATTTCTTTTAATATTCAATAATGCACATTGTATTTTCTGTGGGTTTATCAATGACCTTCTCCACTTTATTGTAAATCCTATATGTGGATTCCAAACCTTAACATTTTCTACAGAAATATATATATATATATAAATAATCATGTGAATGTGCTCACAAGTGATATTCTTTATTGGCTATATGCTAACTGGAGATTTTTTGTTGCCTTTTTCACCCACCATAACTTAAAATGGTAAACCTACCCAGCCTAGAAATATTGCAAAGCAAGTATAAACCAACCTCACACTGATGATACCCATCAAGGTCGAAACATGTCTGTGAGTGGTTTGACTTGCTTTGCATCTTGTCCCATGCTGTGCTTAAAAGCTGTGTAAACAGCGTTGCATTTGCTCATATGGGCTCCATGTGAATGGATATTCCAGGCAAAAGGTGACATTGTGTGCTCATTTGTATGTCATTTCCCAGAATCCTTTGCTGTAGTGGAAGCACTGTATGCTAGGTGATAATCGTTGAAAGGCAGGGTTACAGACCTGTCTAAGGCTGCGTCCATGCTTACTGATTGCGTGCTGAGGCGGAGGCTGAGGGAAAGCGGGTGCTTTCTCTGGCCTTAGACCGCGCGCCGTCCGGGGGCTCGTCAGGGCGGCGGGCCAGTGACGTCACGGAGCTGGTTCGCCATCATTGGGTGAACCGCTCACGTGACCGGCCCTGCGCTCTGGCAAGCGCGAAAATTTAAAATTTAGCTAAGACTTACAAACGTGCGGAAGCGTAAGCGAGCCCCTGCTAAAGCCGCTCTCATTGCGGCTGCAGGGGCTCAGTGCCGAGCGTAAGCGCGCCTCAGCACGGGTCAGCGCATAAGCGCTGACCATGTCCGAGGCCTAAGGCTGCAGCCCCGCTGCCTGCGCTACACGCGCGCCTGCAAGGCAGGCGGCCTGTGCAGCCGAGTCCCCCAGTCTGCAGAGAGCTACAGGGGGAAAGACAGGGGAGGCGTGACGGGGGCGCGGATGTGACGTTTCCCGGCAGGTTGCCCTCATTGGCTGAACCGCTGGGGGCGTGGCCTAGCGCTCCGTCGTGACTCCTGCTCTCAATTTTCTTGAGAGCAGGAGTTTCTGTCGGTGCAGCGTGGCGGCCCCCCCTCGCAGCGGGCCCGGCCCCATTGTGGGGCGGATCTTGTCCCTGCAGCGTCCGCCACAGCGGCCGCTGCAGTAGCCAGAGGGGACCTAGCCTAAGACATGTGAATGTGCTCACAAGTGATTATATATATATATATTCATGTAGAGGTATCAGTACCGTGTTAGCCGAGCTTCAATAATCAAAAAATAAATAGATGATACCGTTCTGTGGCTAACGAAATGCTTTTATTTGTGCGAGCTTTCGAGATACACTGATCTCTTCTTCCGGCGATGTCACAATGAATGAAGCAAGCAAAAGCTATACTATAAACAGTGTCTATTGGAATGTTATCTGTGCTGGTCCTTCCCCCGGTGTGGATGTGTTTAATGGCTGGAGGTGTCAAAAGGTTCCTGAAAGCAAGTGATGTAAGCGTGTGTGTGTGTAACAGTGTGAATTAACATGAATGGAGAGCCCACAGTATATACAGTGCTTTTAACACAGGTGTGTTTGTGGAAGTGGGAGCGGAGATAAATGGTGTGGGTGGGTGTGGAGGAAATGTGAGAGTTAGTAGCATAACTAAAAGGGGGTGGATACTATGTGGTCCCTATTGGTGTATAGGGATGGAAAAACAAGGAGTATAAGTATGGTGGAGAGACAGCTGGTGTGTGCATACATATAGCACAGTATGTACAGACATGGCCTATAGCGCTTTTGGAAGAGAGTTCACTGTGTCAGTAATGGACTCATAAAATTTCGATCTCTGTTAGGCCATGCTAAGTGTCTCCGAACAGTTGCATAAATTTGTATTCACTCAGTCTGTCTTTCGGTGTTTTAAGATTCCTTTGAGTATGGCAACCTCAGATCGTTCATTTATGGCCAGAGTCAGAGAAAGTTCACAAAGGACGTCTCTTGTTCCGGTGTATGCTGAGCGGTGCAGGTTCATTCTCTTGTTTAGCCCCTGCCCTGTCTCACCATGTAGTAGCAGCCCCCTGGGCATTTATGCACATGAAGTGAGGGTACATGACATTTGTGGAGGAACGGTGAACCTTCCTTGATTTGTATTCCCGATTCCTGGTGGGTATTTATTGTGTCGCGTGTGGAGAGCATGCGCAGGTTTTGCATCTTGGTCCTGGCATGGTTTTTGTCCGCATTCAGTTGTACTGCGATACTTTAATCCTCACCATAATATTCTTGAGATTATGGGGTTGTCTGTATGATAATAAGGTGTGCTTCAGGGAAGACCTGTTGCAGTGCTTTGTATCTCCGAGATGGGTTGTAGTTTCCTGGCGATTCTTGCCCTAGGTGTGGGTTATATGTGACCACTAAAGGTACCCTGTCGCTTGTCTCCCGTTGTTTGTATTCAAGGAGATCAATTCTTGGTATATTTGGTGGCTTGAGTGAATTTGCTGGTCTACAATTCTGTGGTTGTACCCACGGTTTATAAAGTCTGATCTCAAGGCTTTAATCCGCTGGTCTCTGTCTGCTGTGTCGGAGCATATCCGGTTGTATCGTATGGCTTGACTGTAGATGGTTGCATGTTTGGTGTGTGTCGGGTGGAAGCTGTTGTCCCTCAAATAGCTGGCTCTGTCTGTAGGTTTGTGGTATACAGAAGTCTGTAGTTGGTTGTTCTTTATAGTAATGGTGGTGTCTAGGAAATGTACTTCATCCGGGGAATGGGTGAGTTTGAGGTTGATGGTCGGGTGGAACGTATTGAAGTTGTCATAGAACTGTAGGAGGTCCTGTTCGCCAGAGGTCCAAATCAGGAGGATGTCATCGATGTAGCGAAGGTATGTAAGGGGTTTCAAGTGACAGGTGGACAGAAAGTCACTTTCCAGTTTTGCGCAGAACAGAGTGTTTTAATGATCCTGTTGAGTTCTCGCATGTATTTTTTAGTTGGATCCTCCTGCAGTTGGGTGTAATACTTTGAATCAGAGAGTTGCCTGTGTGCTTCCTGCAGGTAGTCTGTGGTGTTCATTATGACCACTGCTCCCCCCTTGTCCGTAGGTTTGATTGTTATGTTGTGGTTGGCCTTTAGCGATTCTATGGCTCTCCTCTCCATCAGTGTCAGATTATATGTTTGTTTCCTTACTTTGTCCAGGATGGTGGTTTTGGCTCTGTGTCTGAAGCTTTCAATGTACCGGTCCAATGTGGGGTTGCGCCCAGTTTGTGGGATCCAGTTGGATTTTTGCTTCTCCCTGCTCATGTGCAGTGGCTCTCCTTCTGCAGTGTTGGCATAATCTTGGTTGTGTCTGTTGTGGAAGAACTCCTTAAGACGCAGCCTTCTGAAGAATTCTTCCAGGTCACTGTACAGCTCAATCTTATATATACACACACACACACACACACACACACACACACACACACACGAATTGTGTTCTTTTGGTTTATTATAATGCATTATACTGAATTCCGTGCGGCAGCCATAAGGGGTATGTTCCACTAACCCTATAAACGTAATGTATGGAATTCCTAGTTCAGTTTTGAATGCATTTGAGAACGGTTAAATAGGGCATGGTAGTTAACTTTTCTGGCTGGCAGATACCGTGAATTTGTGGGGATATTCTGCTATGTGAAGAATGTTCTTTCAAAGCCAGTTCTAAGAATTTCAGGGAACTAATTAAAACTGGCTGCACTAGGAAGATAATTGTTTTTTTGTTTGGGTTTTCATCTGTGTATTTGGAGATAAAGGATTATTTTTTTTTGCCATCTGAGGCTTCTATCAGGAGCAAAGTTAAATATTTAAGTGTGTGTGTGTGTGTGTGTGTGTGTATACACACACATATATATATATATATATATATACATACATACTGTACACACACCCACACGCCTTGTAATGTCTGTTTCATAGTATTAGATTTTTGTTTGATAGGTTTTCATATTTGGTTCCTATTCAATCCCAAAAGCCGAACCTCACAAATGACAAACCCCACAGACTATACACACGCCGCTCTCGTTAAGGGCTCGTTACATCAGTTACCCCAAATACTTCAAAAGGGAATCACCCTCTTGTATCCATCAGGTGCCCCGTAGACTTTAATAGGATTGCCCTCTTCCCGACACCACTTACTGCACAACGAGTTGCTGGCCCTTCTGGCAGCAATTGGGTTCATGAGACTGAAATCCCTGCATCTAAATCTAAGCTGGCACCCGTTTAGAACTCCAAACCTATCCACCCACTTCAGAGACCAGCAACCACTCCTCCCCACCTTAAAAACAATAACGTTACAGGGTTGTTTTTTTTTTTTTTTTTTTTGCTTTCTAACGCGTAACGGCATCTTTGTTACCTGTAGGGTTTTGAGCAGGATAAATCAGTGCAAGGTGGTTTTTGGTTGAGAATTCTTTTGCATTTTCAGCATCTGTGTGCAGCCAGACGTCTGTGCAGAATAGACGGAGATTTAAATAAAAAAAACAAACCACAGGAACATTCATCATTGCGGTTGCTTTGGAAACACGTGTCTCCTCAGGGCTGCATCGCTGCAGAAAATAAATAAATAAAAAACATGTATGAGGAGCTTAAAACCAAAAGCTTCAAATCTCTTTAAAATTCCCATTTCATGGGAATTAACTCAGGCGGTTCAAATTATAATCCCCAATTAGGAGTGACCTTTTTTTATTTCACCGTTTTCATCCTAACCCCACACGTCACAGTCACATCCTCCAGTGTTTTCTCCTCCCAGAGAAATATTGAAATCAAATCTTATTGTGAAAACGTATTAAACATCCTGTACTATGAAACACACATTACAGATGGCGGAGAAGGGGTTACATGGTGAAGTGCTTTCACTTTAAATCCAATATACGATTCTACCTGGGGCTGGGGAATTCTTTACGTTTCATATGTTGCCCTCATTCTTTGCCCCTATCGAGTTATATGAGCCCTCAGCATTAGACACCCTGTGATTACACACAAGAGAAGCAGCAAACACCATTCATTGAACCCTGTGCTCTTATCACATAAAATGGAGGTGCCACTGGCTCTATTAGGCTGTGTTTATAGTAGGCGTGCGACAGAGCGCATGGCGTCACGCGCGCCTGTCGCCCGAGTGAAGTGTGCACTTTGTGCACATTTAGATGGAGGCGTGGCGGACACGTCACCAGGCTGGCTCACCCTCATTGGCTAAACCATGCCGCCGCGCAGAAAAACAAAATCCTCATCGCGGTTGCGCGCACTATGGCCGGCCCGATGGAGCTGCTGCACTTCGCACGCACCGTCACGCTCACTATAATCGCGGCCTTAAGTTGTAGCAACGCTGTATGGGAAACACCATCTTGGAACAGTAAAGGCAAGAGCTGTTAACCCTAATAATTCTTGGGGTGCCCTTTTGATGTAGCTACTGCATTATGGGGTCTGGCACTCCAGGGGCCCCATTACATAGCTATGTCGTTTTCTAGTGGAGATCGCGTTTGGGATATATCAGTAAGTGGATTGGAAGGAGGACTCCGCTTCCATTAGGTCATCAGTGATGGTGAATGCCAGCGGCCATCTGGTCGGGCCTGCCAACGGGGGGGAAGCACAGAAACGTCCTGGGTCTGGCGGTGGAGGAGGGAGGGTCGTCCTGCTCGTCAGAACCTGGAAGTTAGGTCCACCGGAAGTCGGAACAAACCCTGTGTCAAACCCTGTGGTGGGCCCACCATCACTGCTGTGTTGGGGCCGGAGGGACTTGGAAAGGCCACACTCCACAGGTAGAGCCTGGGGGAGAAAGGGGGGTGGTGGGGGAGTGAAATAGAGTGGGGGAGAGGAGGGGTAGGAGAGAAACATGGGGTATTAAGAGTGGGAGAGAAAGGAAGGGGGGAGGAGGAGAGAAATATGGGGGTCAAGTGGAAGAGAAAAAGGTGGAGAGTGGGAGAGCAAGAAAGGGGATAGGGAGACTCACAGGAACATCGACTGGGGGGAGTAGACACCTCCTCCCTTGCTGATTAACCCAAGGCTCGGGTGGAGACTCTAGTTCTGGGGAAGCTGTCACACAAAGGGTTATATTTATAGTAATCCCCACATTGGTTAATGTCTTATCCCATAAGAGTGAGAAGCCACAGCATAGACTATTAACTTAACATTTTTCCTGCCGGAAGTCCTGCAGAATCGTGGCTTTGGCGACCAGGCTACGGATGTCGGAAACGGTAGTGGAGGGGGCTCCCTTTCCGCTTCCGTCAGGCTGCCCACACCGTGGAAAACAAGCAAGTGCTCATGACGTACCGGCCGTTCCTCCTTCTCTTACCATGCACCCCAAAACTGGAACCACCTACCAGAGACTCTCACATCCACCACCAGTTTATGTTCTTTCATAACTAAAGCTGTCTCACATTTTAACCTGGTCTGTAACTGTTTCATACGCCCATTACATATATTATCTCTAACTGTGCACGCAATGTCTTGTATATAATGTATACCCTGTTCATTAAGTAACTGTATTTGTAACCATGTATTATTTGTCTTAACTCTGTGCCCAGGACATACTTGAAAACGAGAGGTAGCTCTCAATGTATTACTTCCTGGTAAAACATTTTATTAAAAAATAAAATAAATAAAAATGAGGGTATTGTAAAGGTTAATTGCTCTTTTGTAGGGAAGAGGTTTACGGTGTCTGACAATTTCTGGCTGGCAAAGTGTCCTTGTAGTGACTGGTCTGCTGGTGTCTGTGTGCGTCCACCCCTGACCTACTGATAGCTGTCACTATGGCATCACAGAGGCGAAAGAGTAAGCGGAACCTCCAGCACTGGGCATAAAAAATAGGGGAACTTTAGTTCCTCTATCAACATGGGATGCCAGGGCTTACAAGCAAAGTGAGCATCTCTTATGATGTCACCGTAACACATTCAATGTAATATATGCAAATATCAATTTACAACTAAAATATTTGCATTCCTGTATTTAGTTGTTTTTACTATTACAGTGTTTCCCAAACTGTGCGCCGCGGCGCCCTGGTGCGCCGCGGCTTGGCTAGAGGGGCGCCGCGATCAGGGCCGCCAGCAACGGGAAACAAGGGCCAGTAAATTAAAAAAAAAACACGCTGAACCCGGCTCCGGCTCTCCCTGCGCGCGCTGGAGGAGCAGCACCGGGAGACATGTCTCCCAGCAGCACTAACACCCCGAGAGTGAGAGTGTCTGAGAGAGTGAGAGTGTCTGAGAGAGTGAGAGTGTCTGAGAGAGTGAGAGTGTCTGAGAGAGTGAGAGTGTCTGAGAGAGTGAGAG
>WSYH01001025.1:90845-145580 GCA_036426205.1 Ascaphus truei | reverse complement strand
ATATATACAGTATATATACTGCATTACAATTCACTATAGGGGACGGCTTCAAGAGAACAGCTCGCAAGCGCCCTCATGTGTTTTTACACGGCATTGCAGTATTGTAGCTAGCCGGAATAAAATGCTTCAATCCCTGCCGGGAAAATTAACGCAATGCACTCGGGCAGAAAACAGTCACAAACCTCAATACACCCGAGTATACCCGAATTCGCGGGACTAGCCGAGCTCAAATAAAGTGTGTCACCAGTGTAACCCATTCAGCATGTCGTCTAATGAGCTAGTTCTTGTGCATGTCGTGCTGTGGACATCTGGGTGGATGGGTGCTACGGAGGATGAGATGGGGGTTCCCTGGAGAGAAGCGGCAGCGTCGTCGAAGAAGGATGGAGGAGATGACCTGTAGATTTCCGGGAGAGAAGTGGCAGCGTCGTCGAAGAGGGATGGAGAAAGCGACCTGTGGATTTCCGGGCGAGAAGCGGCAGAGTCGTCTAAGCGTAATGGAGAAAGTGACCCGTAGATTTTAGGGACACCAGCGGCAGCGGCGTCGAAGAGCAGTGGAGAAGATGGGCTGTGGGTTTCCGGGTGAGCGGCGGCAGCGTCGTGGACAAGTAGTGGAGAAGATGGACTGTAGATTTCCGGGAGAGCGGCGGCAGAGTCTCCGAAGTGTAATCGAGGAAGTGGCCTGCGGGTTCAATGGTTTGGCTGCCATTTGTTTTGCGTTGAGTGTACATCACCGAATTTCTTCTTGACGTAATAAGGCTTATGTATATTAAAACCCTTAGCCTTTGGGGTCAGCAGAAGGTTTTCTTTATTAGCCTTAGCCTTTCGCTTTGGCCTTGGCTTGGAAACGGCTGCCGCCTTTCGCTTTTTCTGTGTGATAGGCACGGCAGATTTGAGTGGCTT
The DNA here is from genome assembly GCA_036426205.1 of Ascaphus truei. NCBI lineage: Eukaryota > Metazoa > Chordata > Amphibia > Anura > Ascaphidae > Ascaphus > Ascaphus truei. The sequence goes on along the minus strand of WSYH01001025.1, from coordinate 144,680 downwards.
CTTGTGTCCGTAGAATGGGGGTTGATCCATGGAAGCAGATGGCACAATTCAGTATCTGGACAAGGGCAAGTTCAGATACAGATCATCGAGTGGGAGGCTATGCAAAGTGTGTAACCTTTTATGCATGTGACGAGGTACAGGTGTTAAAAGTGGGCGTACTCTAATGTGAGTCATTAAAGTATAAATACACCATCCATTTTGTGGATTCACTACATTGAATCTGAAATGTGTTTGTATTTCTTTCTACTCACACCAATGCCTGTTAAAAAGATTTCAAAGTATCTCAGCATGAGAATTAAGGAGATGTACACGAGCGGACAACAAATTGCAGGTATCCAACACTGGTTAGCTGCTTTTGGTCTCGTTGTGCCATCAACCACCGTGTGCTATCATGCACATGGAAAAACCAAACAACGCACGAGGACACCAACGGTAACTAATGCGTAAGTATATTTATATAACTATATAATACAGTATATATAATTATTGTTTATATTGCTGCATATTAATAGAACTATATATTGTGTAGATCTATCTCATTTTAGAGTTATTTCGGTATATTTATATAACTGCAGTATATAATACAGTTTATCTATTGTTTATATTGATGCATATTAATAGAACTATATATTGTGTAGATCTATCTCATTTTATAGTTATTTCGGTATATTTATATAACTACAGTAAATAATACAGTATATCTATTGTTTAAATTGCTGCATATTAATAGAACTAAATATTGTGTAGATCTATCTAATTTTATACTATTTTTACTGTAAATGATGTGCTGTACTTGTGGCCTACTGCACTGTAACTTACCGGATTGTTGTTTTTCTGTACACTGTAGGGAGACAACTTTTCTGGTCAACAAAATAAGTGAAGAGAATGATGAGAAGGGTGCCTTAAGGGTCAAATACACTCTGCTGCAAAATCACAATCTCACTGTATCCGAGACCAGCATAAAGAAGATGAGACGCAGAATTGGATGGAAATATGGACGTGTGAGGTTAGTACTGGACAGTACAGGAGGTTAAAGTGTTGTTTAAGAAACTGTACTGTACCTAGAAAATTATTCCTTGTCAATACAGAGCGTACTCTATGATAAGGAACGTTAACAAGATCAAGAGAGTGGTCCAGGCCCAGGCATGGATCGACAGTGGAGAAACTTTCCAGGATTGCATCTTCACTGACGAGTCTACTGTTTCGCTGGAGAGATTTGCCACCTTTGCATTCCACAAAAAAGGTCGCCTATCTATGATGCCGCGTCCGAAACACCCAGTGAAGATGCATGTGTGGGGTGCCATCTCTAGGCGTAGAGCAGGATGCATCGTCATCTTTGAAAGTACAGTAAAATGTATGTCACACGCGTTTGCCTTATGCACTGTACTGAACTAGTGTGCAGTTTTTTGAGCACTTTTCTTTTCTGTTATAGGAATCATGAATAAAGCTTTTTTCCAAGAACAGATTGTGCCTGAGGTTGTGGAATACATCACACGTGAGTTCCCAGATGGTCACCGTTTCTACCAGGACAACGATCCGAAGCACACTGCGTCAAAAGCGCATATTCTTGTGCGCGGTATCAACTGAGTGAGGACGCCAGCGGAGTAAGTGCAGTAACCGTGTCTCATTTTTTCCCACTGTTTTTACTGTGTACTGTATCTCTTTAGCTAATTGTCCTTTTTTTTCCCCTCCCTCCAATGACAGATCGCCAGACTTCAATCCTATCGAAATGGTCTGGCATCAGCTGAAGGACCATATCCGAAAAGTCGTGAAACCCTCCAAAAAGGATGAGTTGGCGCAAGGCATAATGAGTTTTTGTAACGATGTACTCACCGTGGAACGATGCAATAAATATATTGACCATATTGCGACTGTGTTGCCCATTGTGATTGCGCGTAATGGGCAAGCATCGGGAAGGTAGTATGATATACTACTGTACTGTAGTATTGTAAGTACAGTATGATACAGGTAAGTATGGCACAGATTTTTTTCCCCTGAGAGAGCAGCACAAGCAATCTGGTTACAAAGTATTTAACAGTAGTCCCAGTATACAGTAGTTCCAGTATAGACTAGTTTGACAGTACTAACTGCATACTTAGTCCAATATGGAGTAGCTATACATTACACAATGCCATAATATGCACCTAACTGCTCAATTTTTTTCTTTCTGAGAGAGCAGCACCAGCCATCTGGTTGCGAAGTATTTAACAGTAGTTCCAGTATAGACTAGTTTGACAGTACTATACAGCACACAATGCCATAATACAGTATGCACATAACTGCACTATTTTTTTGTTTTCATGTCTTTTCAGAAAAAAAGGATGGACTGAAGGAGAGGGGGGGTATCGTGTAAAGTTTGTGAACTGTTTGTACAGTTAAGTGTACAGTATCTAAACTGCAGTCATGATGTACACAAAACTTCTCCTCTCTCAATGAACTATTGTACTGTACACAGAATGAGGAAGAAGATAAAGACGGAAAAAATTATATTATTATTATATATTGTATATTATTAATTAATATTATTATCAATGTGCATTATTCAAGATTATCCACCGGACCTCATTTTTCATCCGACAGAAGAACTGAATAAAGACTGCATTTTGTATTATTAATGATTATTTGTATATTTGTATTTTTTGTTCCTGATAAAATAAAATAAATATTTCTTTACATTCATGATAATCATAATCATTGACAACCCTCCCCCCCACACCTACACCAAAGAATAAGAAAGAATGACAAAAAGTGGTAATTTACTGCATCAACAACATGAATCAGATAATGGGTTTTTTAACTCTCAATTTCACAGTGCTGTGCAAATCAGATTTACATATCAAATTCGAGAAGGGATTATCAAAAGCGTTACCGTAAACAAAGCCTTTGGTGAGTCATGCTCAGTAATCGTCAGTTAGCGCCCATCCCAAAGAGGATTACAGAGAGGTGACTCAAAGCCAATAATAGGAAAATTAAGCACGCAGGCGCAGAGAGGTGATGCTCGGCTTGGGACGGATGATTAAAAACACAATGACAAGAGGTGTCTATCGATAAGAGGTTCAAATCCTTGAGCGAGCCTTGTGTGTGTGCGTGGGGGAGGGGAATACAGGGTACAGCTGCATGAAGGATTAGCTGTACAGCAGTTCAAAGAAATGGCATATTTTCAAAAGGCAGGCAACATAATAATTTGATCCCTACGCCCCCAAATACATAAAAAGCACACAAATCAACCATGTGCAGTCAAACGCACAGTGTCGCAGTCAAAAGCTACAGCACAGATTGAATATCGTAATATCTAGATGGATTAGGCAGGCTTGTGGAGAAAATAAAAATAAAAAATGAGGAGAAAAAAAAATTATTATTTTTGGTCACTTACTCTTGAACTTCGCAAGCAAGCAGTGGCGAAGTTATAGACGCATTCGCAGTAATCATCAGCTATGTACTGTAGCTCCAATCCCAAAGAGGATTACACACAGGCGCAGAGAGTTGATGCTCGGCTAGGGACGGATGATTAAAAACACAATGACAAGCTTTTGAAACGGAATGGTTCTGGAGAGGTGTCTGTCGATAAGAGGTTCAAATCCTTGAGCGAGCCTTGTGTGTGTGTGTGGGGGGGAGGGTGGTACAGGGTACAGCTGCATGAAGGATTAGCTGTACTGCAGTTCAAAGAAATGGCATATTTTCAAAAGGCAGGTCATCATAATAATTTGATCCCTACACCTCCAAATACATAAAAAGCACACAAATCAACCATGTGCAGTCAAACGCAGTGTTGAAGTCAAAAGCTACAGCACAGATTGAATATCATAATATCAAGATTGTTTAGGCAGGCTTGTGGAGAAAATAAAAATAAAAAATGAGGAGAAAAAAATAAATATTTTTTTTTGGTTACTCACTGTTACGCCGGTGCTGCCAGCAGACCAGACCCGTCCCTTATACTGAGGTGAGGACGTATATGAACACGCACCCGGAGCAAAAGGAGCGTGTCCGGAGTGTGGTGTTTTAGGCGTTGCCAGGCCAGGTGGTGTTAGCTTTTGCAATACATGTCGGTACCGGTAAAGAAGTTCCGTAGACATTGCCGTTAGCCAAGGTCGGGGATTGGAGAATGCCGGAAGGTCAGTGTCCAAGCAGGGATTGAGAGCCAGAGGTTGACGTCCGCCAAGCCAATTCGTGTCCTGCGTAAATAAAGAGAGAAAGTGCCAGAGTAGACATCCGCAAGTGGAGACAATGTTGAGTGATGTGGAAATGGCAGGACAGGCATAATATAGTGAGGCTGGCGAATGGGAAGAGGGGGCAGACCTGGAGGAGTGCATGGATCTGTCCTGGATAGGTTGCTTAAAGAGGAATATTGGTGAGCAGTCTTTGTGCCTGATTGACTTCTTTGAGAGTGTTGGGGTCGGGGCCTCATTGCAGGAGCAGTGAATAAATTAAAGGGCTCTGACGCACGCTCTGTAACGGGAGAGGGTGCGTGCCGGTGTACAGAGGCAGCCGCCATAGCTCGAGCCGCTTGCAGCTCAGCAACTGCCTGCTGGGGACGAAGAGGGAGTCCCCCAACCATAACAACCAGACGGGGCCGGTAAGGGGGCGACCCGCAGTAGCGGCTGGGAATTGAGGTGAGGAAAGGTCATGCCGCGGCCGTCGTGACCCCTGGATCCTCACACTCACTCTTGAACTTCGCAAGCAAGCAGTGGCAAAGTTAAAGACGCATGCGCAGTAATCATCAGCTATGTACTGTAGCTCCCATCCCAAAAAGGATACACGCAGGCGCAGAGAGGTGATGCTCGGCTACGGACGGACGATCAAAAACACAATGACAAGCTTTAGAAACGGAATGGTTCTGGAGAGGTGTCTGTCGATAAGAGGTTCAAATCCTTGAGCGAGCCTTGTGTGTGTGCTTGTGGGAGGGGGGTACAGGGTACAGCTGCATAAAGGATTAGCTGTACTGCAGTTCAAAGAAATGGCATATTTTCAAAAGGCAGGTCATCATAATAATTTCATCCCTATACCCCCAAATACATAAAAAGCACACAAATCAACCATGTGCAGTCAAATGCACAGTGTCGCAGTCAAAAGCTACAGCACAGATTGAATATCGTAATATCAAGATGGTTTCGACTGGCTTGTTGAGAAAATAAAAATAAAAAATGAGGAGAATTTTTTTTTTTTTTTTGGTCACTCACTCTTGAACTTCGCAAGCAAGCAGTGGCGAAGTTACAGATGCATGCACAGTAATCATCAGGTATCAAGCAGGAATGTGATTGAAACCAGAAAGACACACATTCAAAGGAATGGTGTGGGATAGGTGTACTGTACTGTAGATAAGATAAGAAGTTGAAATACTGCAGTGCAGTAAATTATCCTGTGTGTGTGCAGGGGTGAGCGAGGGGAGAGCGCTCTATATGCCGAAATGTGATACTGTTACAGTACACACCTATGCGTTACAACAATTTTCAAATGAGACATACAGCACTGCACATGCATGTATAAATTTGCAAATTTACAATTACTGCACGCGCACACACAGACTGTGTACTGACGTAGGTTGAACTGCTAAAGTATTAGACTTTGAAGACAACAGCTCGCGAACACCCCCCTGAGTTTTTAGACGGTATTGCAGTATTGCAGACAGCGCTAATAAAATGCTAATATTTTGAGCGCTAAAATACCGCAATATATTCCGGAAAAAAAAACATACTGCATCTGCCCGTGGTTATCAGAGTTGCGCCGCTATGTCCGCACTAGGAAAAAGGCGTCCGCCACTGTACTAGGAGCTATAATGGTTTTTAAACTCCTTGACTTTTTAAAGATTATAATTGCTCGTGTAGGAACCAAAGATCCAATAATAGGGTCATTCTGGATGATACTCCAGTGTTTGTTAAACACTTGCTTGATTTTGTATGATAATTGACTAAATTGAGTAATGAATTTAGGGACAGACTGAATGACAGTGTGTTTAGTCTTGACATTTCTGTTCGATTCCGTTCTGGCCCTCGACTTCTCTAACAAAGACACCCTATCATTGTTATTGGCTTCAAGGAATGCCTTACTTACCACATCCTTGTCATAAACTTTTTCATGAAATTTATTTATCAGAATCTCGCCCTGAATACAGAAATCCGTATCCAAGGAACAGTTGCGGCGGATCCTGAAGAACTGCCTTTTGTTTAGCCATTTTGTGTAGTGATTACTGCTGTATTGTAAGTAGCTATTAGTAGACGGCCATAGGGTCCAGATTCGCCCCCAGCTATGCCAACCTCTTCATGGAGTTGTGGGAGAACCTCCATGTTTGGGGGAACACACGGCTGGCGGCGGGTCTGGTCTTCAATGGCCGTTTCATTTATGACATTATTTTGATTTGGGGCGGTGATAGAAACCAACTGGAAGACATCCTGGAATCATTTAATTGTAATAATATGTGTTTACAATTTACTTATCAAATACATCCAGACACTGTGGTATTCCTTGATCTTGACTTATTTATTGATAAAGTTGATGTGAGTATTAAAAGTAAGACACATTTCAAACCTGTGTCTACTAATAGCTACTTACATTCATTCAATAAACAATTTATTATTTTCTATATCAGTGGAGGAAAAGAGCTTGCTAGAGGATTCTTTCTCTTTATGTGTTCTGTTCTGACCTTTCCTTAGCACCCCTCCTATCACATTAGTGTGGTTTAGTATCACTTTGGTAGTGCTGTCTCCGTCTTTCCTTCCCCTCCCCCCATTTATTTGACTCATTTTTTTATATACATACATTTTTTGTGTTGTTTTTTATCCATATATTTTTATAACTTATGTTTTATTTATTCATTGGTTGCAGTTATCTCACAGCCTACAAGGATTGTGTCAGTGGGTTTTGAAAGGCGCTAACATTTTTTCTTCTCTTGTTCATATATATATATATATGTATATATAAACAAGGGAAGAAAAAATGTTAGCGCCTTTCAAAACCCACTGACACAATCCTTGTAGGCTGTGAGATAACTGCAACCAATGAATAAATAAAACATAAGTTATAAAAATATATGGATAAAAAACAACACAAAAAATGTATGTATATAAAAAAATAAGTCAAATAAATGGGGGGAGGGGAAGGAAAGACGGAGACAGCACTACCAAAGTGATACTAAACCACACTAATGTGATAGGAGGGGTGCTATATATATATTGGAGAAAAAGAAGAGAGAGTGCACGCCCCATAGCGTAATACAGTACATTTATTTGGGAAAGGGGGAAGGGGAGGGGGGGTAGAAAATCCACTCACAAGGGTAAATTAAAATCAAGCAGTGTGTGATATATCACCGCCAACTCTGGTCACTCGGCATCCAGACCCTGCAGTCCAACTCTCACTTGAAGCTGCTGGTAGATGTTCTCTGGTGCGTGTGTCGAAAGGCTCCTTAAAATCAATGATGCAGTCTTTGAGTTCGGGTACTAACTCCAATGTTAGCTGGCCACAATGTGAATCTGCGCTCGAAGCGGTCCATCATGCGCTTGCGTGATGACGCAGTTCCGTTCCCTGATGCGTTTCGTCATGTGCTGTGACTTTCTCAAAGGGTTGCTGATAGTTCATGTCCTCACTGAGGATTAATGTCCACTGGTTACTAGGTAACCCGATCGTGTCTTTCAATAGGTTCAAAGTCCAAATAGGTAAACCTATCATATCAAGATTATGCCTTAGGTGGATGAAAGGCTGGCACGAAGTAAAAGCAGGATATAAACATATATATAAATGTACAGAACACCTTCAAGCTCATATTGAACCCCCAAAATACCCACAACATATATATAAGCATATTGGTTTCACAGAGGAGTGCTACTGAGCATGGCAATATATATATTTAAAACGAGAGACATAACATAAAACACAGACAAACAGAAAGAAAACAGCGCAAAAAGACCTCATAGTGTAGTGAATAAATATAATCTATTGAATTAAAGGTAAATAATGCACGTACATCAAGTTAAAAAGTATAGGCAAGACATGTTAGGGACATGTTACCACTCGACTGATTGCAGTGCTGGAACACTCGTAGGCAGCATTGGCTTCTCTCCTCCACTTCAGTAGCAGGGGCCAATGGATATAACTCTATTGGCTCCGGTCTGTAGTGCCTCACTTCGTGGTGTGATGTGCCGCTGTAACTGGGAGAATCACTTCTCTTGCTGCTTCCGTGTTGTTCCGCGTGTGTCGATGACATCATCGGCTGGTGTCGCTCCGGAATCTGTGTCGCGCTGCGTCGTCAAGCAAAACCGGTGGGTATGAAGTCCCGAACAATGTCAAGGCTGCTCTTAGAGCCAAAGCCTCAATAGGTAATCATTAAGGAATGCGCCCTCTTCCTACGCGTTTCGTATGTAAGATACTTCATCAGGGAATGTTGGAGGTACCTGTGGGGGGCTTAATATACCTGTGAGTCTCCCATGATTGGCCGCACCAAATAGGACTGCCCTCCACCCAGAGAGACATTTAACCCTCTCGTGGCTGGCAGTATCCAAACAGAGCGGTCCCCCATAGGGAGACATCACGATATTAACATATTAAATTGTATTACAATACCAAATTTTTATTAAAAAGCAAGACATAAAACGACAAAGGAATATTGTATGTTCTAAAAATAAAGAAACAAAAATTTGTAGCAATATAGACAACAAATGTTAATATTATGATAAATAAAACTGGCGTCTCAGAAGAAGACACCTTAACACATAAACATAGTAAAAGAAAAAATATATAATACCATTAAAATTAATATAAATTTTATTACTAACCATATTAATATTATTGTTTAAAAATGGTAGTAAATAATGATAATGTGCAACAGAAAGTAGGAAACAGATCAGTATAATGACCAAACATCAATCTTCTCATTAAGACCCAGTGGCGACAAAGTCTGCAATTTATATATCCACATGCTCTCCTGTTTGGAAAGCATTTTTTCTCTGTCACCACCGCGTCTCCCTGAGGTGACGATCTGGATACCTATATGTTAATAAAGTGGAATCACAATTATGCTTGGACTTAAAATGTCTAGAAACACTATGCTGTTCAAATCCTAGTCTGATATTTCTAGCGTGTTCTAAAATTCTTATCCTAAGAAATCTTTTTGTACATCCAACAGATATATCGACGATGTCTTGTGTATCTGGGAGGGTGATGATATTACTTTGGACCTTTTTAAAGTATATCTTAATGAAAATGATTTCAGTTTGAAATTTACCTCAGAAACCAGTGTCAATCAGATAGACATTCTGGATTTGAGTTTAGAATCTAGAATAGGTCATAATATCAATACCAGAACTTTCTTTAAGAAAGTGGACACCAACGGCTTCTTATTGTCATCCAGTAATCACAAAAGATCATGGATTGACAATATACCCCTGAGTCAGTTCATATATGTTAATAAAGTGGAATCACAATTATGCTTGGACTTAAAATGTCTAGAAACACTATGCTGTTCAAATCCTAGTCTGATATTTCTAGCGTGTTCTAAAATTCTTATCCTAAGAAATCTTTTTGTACGTCCAATATATTGGTACCCACAGGGGCACTGTAGAAGATACACCACATATGTTGATTTACAGGAGATACAGTCCTTTACAGTACAGTTGCGGCAGCTTTTATTCTCTCAAATCACCGGTTTGTCCCTGGCTGGTTCCTGGAATGCGACGCTGTTCACCTGGCGCATGCCGCGTTCATCTTGCATTCCCAGCCACGGGTCATGCCCGGCTGACGCGTTTATTGATAATGGTTCGGATTTTAATAGGCTGCAATGCTTCGCGTGTCCGCCAGATGGCAGAAATTCATGAATTGTAATGCGCCGAATCAGTAATGTGTCGGCTTGCAGGTGTTTCTTTTAAAAAAGATACTGTACCACAGTGTGCTATTGTAACTTGGCCTTGGCCATGAGACTGAAGGAAGAGGTTGCAAAAATGTATCAATTTAGGCTTTTCATATTAAAGAAAGACAAATACCAGTTTCAGTTTGTGTTACACTAATCTGCAGAGACCCACCATGAGTGTTTAAGTGCAGCCCGCTTTCCAAAAACCCGACAGAAGTTATGCGTATTTGATATGGGCCGCGATTAATGCAACAGATGATAAGATGGCAACAGTTGCTCAAATTTATCAGTATTTTAGCGAAAACTATGACTTTTACAAATTTTCGCCAACTCCTCATACGTGGAAGCGTGCAGTAAGGAAAAGGTTATGTAGCGACCCCTGTTTTCACCGTATTGAGCACCAATTTGTTGGAGGGTATTGGTGTTTGTCACCGGATTTTTCCCGTATCTATGATCATGGAGGCGGCAAAAGGCAAAGGGTCATGTTAAAACAAACTAAGAAGCAACAGTCGCTGCCAAGCAATGCACCAGCACCAGCACCGGCTTCCAATGATGGTCCCACTGTCAGTGACAAACCTGAGCCAGATTCTGAGCCTGAGTCGGATTTCGCGTGCAGTTTTGATGAAGCTTGCATGTACCTAAGCGATTTCCAGCCTACAGGTGGACTAGTCCCGCTGCCAACTATCGACGTGGATGATGAAGAAAGCTAGACTGGCAGTGGACCGGCGCCGGCACCAGCTAAATGGGAAGTTCTATGGTGAGTACGGTCTTGTTGCTGTATTATTTTGGTGGGGCTGGATGGGTACTTCTTTAGGGGGCTGACCATTACTGTACATTAAACCTTTTCTTTTTGTTTTTCCTCAGAAAAGAAAACGGCTAATGGGGGGATTTTGATGGATAATATTGTACTGTATGCTGATGTTTTCCGGCCGTACAGTATACTGTGTAATAAACCCGAATACATAAAACTATGCATTTATTCTACATGTTCAGTATCGTTTCATTATGTGTCTTCCACAGTATACTGTACAGTGGTATACAGTGCCTAACATCTATGGGCAAAAATAATTTTATTTCTAGGTGCCCTAGAACAGAAGTTCCCACGCCAATTGCCCGTGAACTTGACCGAGGCCCTAAGTAGTTCCCACGCAAATTGCGCGAATATAATGTAAAATAATCCGTTCTGTGGGTCTGAGCGGGTTGAAATTTACCTGGTCCTCATGCGGGAGGACCCTTGCCATCGTGGCAAAATATCAGCCTTGCACGACCCCCGCAACCGGAGGTACCAAAAGACAGTTTAAAAGCACATTACCAAAGTGGCATTTTTTCTGCCATGCAAGTCAATGGCAGAAACCTGAACTTTAACATCACCCTGACTCCGTTCTGTTGCCACGAGAGGGTCGCAATTTGCCATGCAATCCTGCCGCAACTAGGACTACATGGTGACCGAATCTGAGCACTCTAGGTCGAACACAAACGGAGTTGTGGGTTCCAGGTTTCTGCTCATTCTGACTTAGCCGGTTCAAAGCTTTCTCCGCCATTACGCTCAATGGTAGGACCCTCCTACAGAAGTTCCCACGCCAATTGACCTAGTTCCCACGCCAATTGCCCTAGTTCCTACGCCAATTGCGTGACCAGGCAGTAAAAAAACAGTGCAGCAAGCCTCTACATTTGTTACTCTGTCAAAGGAGCAAATGGAAACAATGTGAGGCAATTCAACATGTTCTTTTATTGGTGGAGTCAGTACAAACACATTTATTTACAAATACTGTACAATGTTTAAACATTTAAAGTAACATCTCCTTTATTAAAGAAACCCAGTACTGTATACAGTACAGTACAGTGGGATGGTGCGCAACACTGTCAGTCAGACCTGCACCAGTTCAGATCTAGAGGGCAGCAAACAGGGCAGGTTTTCAGGGCAACATTGAAAACCGTGCCTGTTTGCGGCCCTCAGGGACTGGAGTTGTGCATGTCCTGTGAAAAAAAACACACAACAACATCTCCTTTGTTTAAGTTCAGCAGGTACTGTAAGGCAAAACATGTATAGTACAATACAGTTCAGCACAACAGTATGATCTCACTGAAAGTCCTCCACATTGTCCATCCATGGCCGATTCCTTGCATGGCGCAAAACGCCATTAATGCAGTCTCGAACGCCTTTCATTACAGGATCTGTAACTGCATAAAAGCGCCGCATTTCTTCCACAATGTTTTTCCTTAAATTGGCAGGAAGCGCCTTTTTAACGCGATTTCCTTCGTAGTTCACTTTGAACACCCACTTGCAGTACAACGTGTAGGGAACATGGTGCTTAAAAATGATCAAAGCATACTTGTGGGGTACACCAGCACTCATCACACTATACTTCTCCCTGAGCCCCGGTGGCAGATCGCACAGGGTGATGTCGGGCACTGATTCGATGCGAGCGGGTGTAGGTCTTTTGGGAGCGGGTGTGCTTGTGGCGACGGGCGATGGTAGGTTGTCTGGGAGGAAGCTTTCCTCCGGTCGTGGTCGCCGTGTTGTCTCCTGGCGTGGTCTTGACGCGGTTGTCATGTCCTCAATGGCATACATGTACACTACCTCTTCTGGTGGAGTGGGGGCGCTTGGTGATGAAAGAGGGTCGAAGGTCCCATTCATCACATCCATGTCACCCCCCTGCTCCGGCGTCGGGGAAACAGGGGCATTAGCACCGAGCAAATAATGTATGCCCGCAATGTCAGCCTCTATCTTCTCCATCCGTTGATCCATCCGTTGCTCCATTTGTAGCATCCGTTGCTCCACATTTAGCATTGTCTCCAGAAGCAGATCTATCTTTGCCAGCACAATAAAATTCCCGGGGAGATCCACACTTATCCCATTCAGCATCTGGTCTAACGAGCTGCTTCTTGTGCATGGCGTCTGGACATCTGGGGGGATGGGTGCAACGGAGGATGAGATGGGGGTTCCATGGACAGAAGCGGCATCGATGGAGAGTGGAGGAGGTGACCTGTAGATACCCGGTAGATGAGAAGCGGCAGCGTCGTTGAAGAGGGATGGAGAAGGTGATCTTTGGATTTCCGGGTGAGAAGCAGAGTCGTCTAAGAGCAAAGGAGAAAGTGACCCGTGGATTTCAGAGGCGGCAGCGTCGTCAGATGAAACCGGAGAAGATGGGGGTGGAGAAGACGGGATGAAGATTTCCGGGACAGCTACAGCAGAGTCGTCGAAGCGTATGGGAGGAAGTGGTCTGCGGATTCGATGGGTTGGCTGCCATTCGTTTTGCGTAGAGAGCGTATTACCGTATATCTTCTTCACATAATGAGGCTGACATCTAAGAAAACCCTTAGCCTTTGGGGTCAGCAGAAGGTTTTCTTTATTGGCCTTAGCCTGTCGCTTTGCCCTTGGCGTGGAAACGGCAACCGCCTTTCGCTTTTTCAGCATGACAGACACGGCAGAGGTGAGTGGGTTCTTGCGCCCATAGAACCGGGGATGCTCCATGGAAGCAGGTGGCACAATGCAGTATCTGGACAAGGGCAAGTTCAGATAAAGATCATGGAGTGGTGGGCTATGCAAAGTGTGTGACCTTTTATGCATGGCGACCGCCGTTTACTTTGATAATGGTTCGGATTTTTAAAGGCTGCCAATGCTTCGCGTTCCGCCAGATGGCAGAAATTCATGAATTTGTAATGCGCCGAATCAGTATGTCGCTTTGCAGGTGTTTCTTTAAAAAAGATACTGTGTACCACAGTGTGCTATTGTAATGTGGCCTTGGCCATGAGACTGAAGGAAGGGTTGCAAAAATGTATCAATTTAGGCTTTTCATATTACAGAAAGACAATACCAGTTTCAGTTGTGTTACACTAATTCCTGCAGAACCCACCATGAGTGTTAAGTGCAGCCCGTCTTCAAAAACCGACAGAAGTTTGCGTATTGATATGGGCCGCGTATTAAGCACAGATGATAAGATGGCAACAGTTGCTCAAATTATTCAGTATTTTAGCGAAAACTAATGACTTTTACAAATTTTCGCCAACTCCTCATACGGTGGAGCGTGCAGTAAAGGAAAAGGTTATGTAGCGACCCCTGTTTTCACCGTATTGAGCACCAATTTGTTGGAGGGTTATTGGTGTTTGTCACCGATTTTTCCCGTATCTTATGATCATGGAGGCGGCAAAAGGCAAAGGGTCATGTTAAAAAAACTAAGAAAGCAACAGTCGCTGCCAAGCAATGCACAAGACCAGCACACGGCTTCCAATGATGTGTCCACTGTCAGTGACAAACCTAGCCAGTATTGACCTGATCGGATTTCGACGTGCAGTTTTGATGAAGCTTGCATGTAACCTAGACGATTTCCAGTCCTACAGGGGACTAGTCCCCGCTGCAACTATCGAACGTGGATGTAGAAGAAAGCTAGACTGGCAGTGCGAACGGCGCCGGCACACATAAATGGGAAGTTTCTATGGTGAGTACGGTCTTGTTGCTGTTTATTTTGGGGCTGATGGTACTTCTTTAGGGGGCTGACTTACTGTACATTAAACCTTTTCTTTTTGTTTTTCCTCAGAAAAGGAAAACGGCTAATGGGGGGATTTGGATGGATAATATTGTACTGTAGCTGAGTTTTCCGGCCGTACAGTACTTGTAATAAACACCGAATACATAAAACTAGCATTTATTCTACATGTTCAGTATCGTTCATTTATGTGTCCCCGTATACTGTACAGTGGTATACAGTGCCTAACATCTATGGGCAAAAAATAATTTTTATTTTCTAGGTGCCCTAGAACAAAGTTCCACGCCAATGCCCGTGACTTGACCAGGCCCTAGTAGTTCCCACGCAAATTGCGCGAATATAATGTAATAATCCGTTGTGGGTCTGAGCGGGTTGAAATTTACCTGGTCCTCATGCGGGAGGACCCTTGCCATCGTGGCAAAATTCAGCTTGCACGACCCCCGCAACCGGACAGGTACCAAAAGACAGTTTAAAAAAAGCACATTACCAAAGTGGCATTTTTTCGCCATGCAAGTCATGGCAGAAAACCTGAATGTAACATCACCCTGACTCCGTTCTGTTCCACGAGAGGTCGCATTTGCCATGCAATCTGCCGCAACTAGGACTACAATGGTGACCGAATCTGAGCACTCTAGGTCGAACACAAACGGAGTTGTGGGGTTCCAGTTTTGCTCATTCTGCTTAGCCGGTATCAAAGCTTCCAACTTTCTCCGCCATTACGCTCAATGGTTAGGACCCTCCGAGCAAGTTCCACCGCACCCAATTGACCTAGTTCCCACGCCAATTGCCCTAGTTCTACGCCAATTGCGTGACCGGCAGTAAATAAAACAGTGCAGCAAGCCTTACATTGTGTACTCTGTCAAAGGAGCAAATGGGAAACAATGTGAGGCAATTCAACATGTCTTTATTTTGGGAGTCAGTACAAACACATTTATTTACAAAATACGGTACAAATGTTTTAAACATTTAAAATAACATATCCTTTATTAAAGAAACCCGTACTGTATACAGTTACGTACAGTGGGATGGTGCGCAACACTGTCAGTCAGACCTGCACCAGTTCAGATTAGAGGGCAGCAAACAGGGCAGGTTTTCAGGGCAACATTGAAAACACGTGCTGGTTTCGGCCCCTCAGGGACTGGAGTGTGCATGTCCTGTGAAAAAAACACACAACAAACATCTCCTTTGTTTAAGTTCAGCAGGTACTGTAAGGCAAAACATGTATATACAATACAGTTCAGCACACAGTATGATCTCACTGAAAGTCCTCCAATTGTCCATCCATGGCCGATTCCTTGCATGGCGCAAAACGCATTAATGCAGTCCTCGAAACGCCTTTATTACAGGATCTGTAACTGCATAAAAGCGCCGCATTTTCTCCCAATGTTTTCCTTAAATTGGCAGGAAGCGCCTTAACTTTTTGACGATTTCTCGTAGTTCACTTGAACACCCACTGATTACAAGTGTAGGGAAACATGGTGCTTAAAAATGATCAAAGCATACTTGTGGGGTACACCAGCACTCATCACACTATACTTCTCCTGAGCCCGGTGGCAGATCGCACAGGGTGATGTCGGCACTGATCGATGCGAGAGCGGTGTAGGTTCTTTTGGGAGAGGGTGTTCTTGTGGCGACGGGCGATGGTATAGTAGGTGTTGGGAGGAAGCTTCTCGGTCGTGGGTCGCCGTGTTGTGCGTCGGCGTGTTCTTGAACGCGGTTGTCATGTCCTCAATGGAATACATGTCACTACCTCTTCTGGTGGAGTGGGGGGTGGCGCTTGGTGATGAAAGAGGTCGAAGGTCCCATTCATCACATCCAGTCCCCCCCTGCTCCGGCGTCGGGGAAACAGGGGCATTAGCACCGAGCAAATAATTATGCCGCAAGTCAGCCTCTATCTCTCCATCCGTGATCCATCCGTTGCTCCATTTGTAGCATCCTTGCTCCACATTTAGCATTGTCTCCAGAAGCAGATCTATCTTTGCCAGCAATAAAATTCCCGGGAGATCACACACTTATCCATTCAGCATCTGGTCAACGTAGCTGCTTCTTGTGCATGGCCGTCTGGACATCTGGGGGGATGGGTGCAAACGGAGGATGAGATGGGTTCCATGGACAAAGCGGCCACCGAGGGAGAGTGAGGAGGTGACTGTAGATACCGGTAGATGAGAAGCGGCAGCGTCGTTGAAGAGGGATGAGAAGGTTGATCTTTGGATTCCGGGTGAGAAGCAAGAGTCGTCTAAGAGCAAAGGAGAAAGTGACCCGTGGATTTCAGAGGCGGGCAGCGTCGTCAGATGAAACCGGAGAAGATGGGGGTGGAGAAGACGGTGATGAAGATTTCGGGACAGCTACAGCAGAGTCGTCGAAGCGTATGGGAGGAAGTGGTCTGGGATTCGATGGGTTGGCCTCATTCGTTTGCGTAGTAGAGAGCGTATTACCGTATATCTCTTCAATAATGAGGCTGACATCTAAGAAAACCCTTACCTTTGGGGTCAGCAGAAAGGTTTTTTATTGGCCTTAGCCTGTCGCTTGCCCTTGGCGTGGAAACGGCAACCGCCTTTCGCTTTTCAGCATGCAGACACGGCAGAGGTGAGTGGGTTCTTGCGCCATAGAACCGGGGATGCTCCATGGAAGCAGGTGGCACAATGCGATCTGGACAAGGGCAAGTTCAGATAAAGATCATGGAGTGGGTGGGCTATGCAAAGGTGGGTACCTTTATGCATGGGCGACCAGGTACAGGTGTTGAAAAGTGGGCGCGTGTGAGTCATGACCAGTATAAATACACCATCCATTTTGTGAATTGACTGACATAGAATACATATCGACTAAACATCGAATATAAATTCTTGTGTTTGTATTCTTTCTACTCCGCACAATGCCTGTTAAAAGATTTCAAATGATCTCAGAATGCGAATTAAGGAGATGTACCGAGCGACACCGAATTGCTGCTATCCACGCTGGTTAGCTGACTTTCTGACCTCGTTTGTGCCAGCAACCACATGTGCTATCATGCACACGGAAAAACAGAGACCGAAAACACCAAGGGTAACTAATGCTATATATTTTAAATAAACTTAACAAAAAAAAAAATATAGAAAACTGTACTGTACATCTACAGTAAAGTTTGTATCTACTGTAATACTGTTATTCTCGCAAATACTGTTATTTCTGTTGATTTATATTAACATACAGTAGTTGTCTATTTATATTTATAGTACAGCAGTATCATTTTTTGTATATTTCAATTAATCTTACAACGGTTATATTGTATAGGATGTACGTATATTTTATATTTATATTACAACAGTATATTTATTTTGTATATTTATTTTATGTACAACAGTTATATATATTTTGTCTATTTTATATTTATAGTACAGGCAGTATACATTTTTGTATATTTCAATTAATCTTACAACGGTATATACTGTATAGGATGTACTGTATATTTATATTTATATTACAACAGTTATATTTATTTTGTATATTTATTTATAGTACAACAGTATATATATTTTGTCTATTTATATTTTATAGTACAGCAGTATACTTTTTTGTATATTTCAATTAATCTTACAACGTGTATATACTGTATAGGATTGTACTGTTATTTATTTATATTACAACAGTATATATTATTGTCTATTTTATATTTATATTACAGACTATTTTGTCAATTTATATTTAATGGTATATTACAACATTACATTTATATCATTTTCTTTATTGCAGCATATTAATAAAACAATATAATTTCTTTACATTGTAGGGGACAACTGTTTCTGGTGGGCAAAAATAAGTGAGGAGAATGATGAGAGGAGTGCATAATGGTTAAAAATACTCTGCAGGAAAAGCACAATCTGACTGTATCCGAGACCAGCATAAAAGAGATGAGACGCAGCATTGATGGAAATATGGAGTGGTGGGCTATGCAAAGTGTGTGACCTTTTATGACATGTGCGACCAGGTACAGGTTTGAAAGTGGGCGTGTGAGTCATTACGATAAATACAATCCATCTTTGTGAATGACTGCACATAGAATACATATCGACTAAACATCGAATATACATTCTTGTGTTTGTATTTTTTCTACTCATCGCAGCAATGCTGTTATAAAGATTTCAAATGATCTCAGAATGCGAATTAGGAAGATTACACGAGCGCGACACCGATGCTGCTATCAAACGCTGGTTAGCTACTTCTGACCTCGTTGTGTGCCAGCAACCAGCATGTGCTATCATGCACACGGAAAAACAGAGACCGGAAAAAGGACACCAAAGGGAACTAATGCGTAAGTATATTATAAAAACTTAACAAAAAAAAAAATAGAAAACTGTACTGTACATCTACAGTAAAGTCTGTATCTACTGTAATACTGTTATTTCTTCGCAAATACTGTTATTTCTGTGATTTATATTACACATACAGTAGTTTGTCTATTTATATTTATAGTACAGCAGTATACATTTTTTGTATATTTCAATATAATCTACAACGGTATAATTGTAATAGGATGTACTGTATATTTATATTTATATTACAACAGTATATTTTTTTGTATATTTTATTTATAGACAAACAGATACAATATATGTTGTCTATTTATATTTACTAGTACAGCAGTATACATTTTTGTATATTTCAATTAATCTTACAACGGGTTATACTGTATAGGATGTACTGTATATTTATATATTATATTACAACAGTATATTTTTTTGTATTTTAGTTATTTATATTTTACTAGCCCACAGTATAATATATTTTGTCTATGTATATTTAGATACAGCAGTATACATTTTTTTGTAATATTTCAATTAATCTTACAAACGGTATATACTGTATAGGATGTACTGTATATTTATATTATATTACAACAGTATATTTATTTTGTATATTTATATTTATAGTACAACAGTAAATTTGTCTATTATATTAAGTGTATTTACACCATTACATTTTATACATTTTATATTGCAGCATATTAATAAAACAATATAATTCTTTACATTGTAGGGAGACAACTGTTCTGGTGGACAAAAATAAGTGAGGAGAATGATGAGACGGGAGCATTAAGGGTTAAAAATAACTCTGCAGGAAAAATCACAATCTGACAGTTCATCCGAGANAGACCAGCATAAAGAAGATGAGACGCAGCATTGGATGGAAATATGGACATGTGAGGTTAGTACTGGACAGTACAGGAGGTAAAAGTGTTGTTTAGCATCTTTGGGAGATGGGGTCTCTAGATATGTAGATCATTATTTGCAGAAGTTTGTACATTCTTTACCCTCATACATCAGAGACAGTAATGACAGTAATGACCTTCTGGAGCAACTAACAAATATTGCATGGAAGGGAGGTTACATCTGGTTACACTGGATGTGACCTCCCTATACACTATCATTGAACATGACCATGGGATGGCAGCTGTCAGACATTACTTAGAACACTCCACATTGTCACTCACTCAAAGCACAATTATTTTTTGTTTGATGGGTCTTTTTATCTCCAGACACGTGGAACCGCCTTGAGTACCAGCTTTGCTCCCTCTTATGCCAACCT
This sequence comes from Ascaphus truei, assembly GCA_036426205.1. Taxonomy (NCBI): domain Eukaryota; kingdom Metazoa; phylum Chordata; class Amphibia; order Anura; family Ascaphidae; genus Ascaphus; species Ascaphus truei. The sequence goes on along the minus strand of WSYH01001025.1, from coordinate 124,799 downwards.
ATTTTTAGGTTGGTGGGAGACGGTCCACGTGTTTGGAGCTGACAATCCCTATAGACAATTTATCACTTTTTATAGGCGGTTCATAGATGATTTAATTTTTATTTGGGATGGAGGGGTTGATTCACTTTTGCTATTCATAGATCACCTTAACACAAATAATTTCAATTTAAAATTCACGTACACATATGATTATCATCATATTCAATATTTGGATTTATTATTATTTATTAATATGGATATGAGGATTTGTTCTGGTGTATACAGAAAGAACAATTCACGTAACACTTATTTGAGAGCTGACAGCTGCCATCCTAGGTCTCTCCTAAATTCTATTCCAAAAGGACAATTAATAAGACTGCGACGGATATGTTCTAATCATGAAGATTTTTTAATACAATCCCATGAACTTCTAAACAGATTCAAAGAAAGAGGTTATTCCAAAGATGTTCTCCAGAGGTCATTCGAGGAAGTGGCAGCAATGAAAAGGGATGATCTTTTGGACAAACAAAAAAAACCCAATAAAAATACTAATTCATGGGATGAAAATGGTCCTGTTTTTGTCACTCAACATAATACACAAGTTAAGGCGATAAAAAGCATAGTAAAAAAACACTGGAATATCTTGTCGGCCGATCCTCTTCTTAAAAAAGTACACTCTGAGGGTCCACGCTTTGTCTTCAAAAAGGCAAAGACTGTAGCGAACTATGTGTCCAGAAGTCTATTTACCTCAACATGCAACACATAAGGGGTAAATCTCCCAAGAGGGTGCTTTAAGTGTTTAAACTGTATCTCGTGTGGTTATATGGAACCTTCTTCTTATTTTGTATCTTTCAGTACAGGACAACAATTCCCCATTACATCATTTATTAACTGTAATGCCACATTCATAGTCTATCTTTTGGACTGTGGATGTGGCAAACAATATGTTGGACGTACCTCCCGTGCCTTAAAAACAAGATTGAGGGAGCATATAAGATTAATTAGACTTGGGGATTTAACTCATCCGGTATCCCATCATTTTTCAACATGCAAACAGGGAGACCTAAAAAAAACTTAAATATAGAGGCATTGAACATGTACCTAAACCGATAAGGGGAAGTAATAGATTAGAGACACTAGACAAAAGGGAACTCTACTGGATATTTACCCTAAATACAAGAATACCTTATGGTCTGAATTCAGAGTGGGATCTGGGCCCATTTCTTTCGTAAATTCCTTCATAATTAATTAATTAATAAAATACAATAAACTGATTGATTATATGAAAATGGAATTTTATATAAATATCACTATTTATATGTGTATATATGTATATATTTTGGGATAACAATGGTCCTTGTCATGTGCAACTACTTTTCTTGATGTGTAAATCTCATTTTACAACCTGGCATATAGGATTAAACCCTTCTGTATATCCGTGGGATAGATTTATTTCAGTGTTGTCATAAGTTCTTATTGTTGTTTACTTTTATTTATGACATGTCTATGGATATTGTGTGACAATGTTATACACAAAAATAATTTGATAGACAAAAGGGAAGGATTTCATAGATTTGAAGAAAATAAATAAACTAAATTAAAGTACTTATATTGCTATTCCGTGCATACACATGCACATCATCCTTAACTTCAAGTGCATCTTTACATCTACATTCTCTGAATTATTGTCACTTTCACTCTATAATCGTACACTGGCGACACACTTTATTCGAGCTCGGCTAGTCCCACGAATTCGGGTATACTCGGGTGTATTGAGGTTTGTGACTGTTTTCTGCCCGAGTGCATTGTGGTATTTTCCAGGCAGGGTTTGAAGCATTTTATTCCCGCTGGCTGCAATACTGCACAGTATATATACATATACTGCATTACAATTCATGAATTTATGCCATCTGGTAGACACGCGAAGCATTGCAGCCTATTAAATCCTAATCATTATCATTTAACAGATCAGCCGCCCGTCAGCCAGGCATGAACCCAGGCTGGGAAGGCAAATGCAACGGGGCTTGTCAGAGGTGAGGAGCGGCGCATTCCAGGTATCTGCCAGGTACATACTGGGTATTTGCTCGAATAAAGTGTGTCGGTGCAGTATAATTATACATATATATGAAATACATAACGTATAATATGTGTGCATATATTATGTTTGCACCTGATCGATTATGTAGGTTTATATGTGAAGAGTGGTGTTTCAATAATTTTCACACAAGATGCTTTTTTAAAGCATGGCGGCAAATGGCGAGAAATTAGAATATATTAGGTAAGTTTATTGTGGGCATCACTATGCACCTTGAGAAAGAGCTCGAAACGCGTGTTTGGAAAATAAAAATCCAATAAAAATCAAACACGCTTCCCTATGGGTCTGAATATTGACTGGCAGTTAACCCATTTCTTGTAATGTTTGACAATTTTTAAACAATCAATTGTACTTTAGGTCAATCACGGTCAGCTGATAAGGTTTCAGCTAATAAGGTTTGATCAAATTTAGCCATTTGAATCTTATAAGTTTTATAAATAAAATCTTATAAATAATATCTTATAAAGTTTGTTATAAACTCGGTTCTTTGATGTATTGTGTTGATAATACTCTATACAATGTGCTTTATATATGATATTTGTTGTATTTCTCTGGTTCCTAGGATTTAGATTTACAATCTGTGTTATGCAGTATTTATGTTTTAATATGTATGTTTTTAAGTTATTTGGTTGTCACATATTATTTTCCAAATTATGTTTATATGCTTTCTATTGTCTTATTCTTCCCTTATGTGTCAGTATAAGTTGTAATTTAATATGTTTTTTTCAATTTTTCTTATGCTTTTTCCCTTTTCTATTATTTGTATTCTTTAGCATTTGTATTTTAGCTTTGTTTATGTTTATTCCGTCGCAATGCGCATGCCCAGTGAGTAGCACTGTATATATGTCTTGTAGGGATGTTTAGTATTAGTGGGGCAGTGATTTCCTATGACTTGCCCTTATCCAAGATGGCCACACTGTCTGTGGGACTTCCTTTTGCCCTTAGATCGGCACTGAGTCGCTCTGCGCATGTGCAATGACGCGCATAGCGTCATGACGTCATCAGGTTCCGATTTTTTGGCGCGAAACGGCCCACAGGTAAGAGGGTATATAATGGATGTTATTACATTGTGTTTTATCCTTGAAAAAGAACGCTGCGACATTTAAAACGCGTTGGATGGGTCTTTTGTCACATTAAAGTGCCCTTTTAATTATTTTCTGTTTTGGGTCCTTCCTGCTCCATTTGTGCTGGTGCGCTTTTGGTCTCCTTTATCCTGTATTGCATATTTGTAGCTGCACAGCCTGCCTGCCTACCTACTACCAGGATGTGAGTATTGCTTATTTTCAGGGGAACCTGCCGATGAGATTGAGGGTGAGTGGGCTTGTACCATCTACCACCTGTCTTCAGGAGGATAGTACCCATACTATTTCACACTAAGTACTATGTTAATTATTAGTACCCTGGTTTAGTGGTTTGGCTTATTTTTGTTCAATACACCTGCATTTGAGCGCTTCAGCTATTTTCTATAGGATTGCATCTTCACTGATGAGTCTACTGTGTCGCTGGAGAGATTTGCAAGATTTGCGTTCCACAAAAAAGGCCGCATATCTTTGAAGCCGCGGCCAAAACACCCTGTGAAGCTGCATGTGTGGGGTGCCATCTCTAGGCGTGGACCGGGATGCATTGTCATCTTTGAAGGTAAAATGTATCAAATATAATGTCGCCTAATGCACTGTACTTGACTAGTGTTGCCTTACCGTATGCACTGTACTGTACTATTGTGCAGTTTTTTGAGCACTTTTCTTTTCTTGCTATAGGAATCATGAATAAAGCTTTCTTCCAAGACAACATTGTGCCCGAGATAGTGCAATACATCACACGCGACTTCCCCAATGGTCACCGCTTCTACCAGGACAACGATCCCAAGCACACCGCGTCAACGGCGCATATCTTTGAGCGTTGCATCAACTGGGTGAAGACACCAGCGGAGTAAGTGCAGTAGACCATGTCCCATCTTTGTTCCCCACTGTTTTTAGCTCTTAAACCAATTGTCCTTTCTTTCCAATGACAGGTCGCCAGACTTCAATCCGATCGAAATGGTCTGGCATCAGCTGAAGGACCATATCCGGAAAGTGGCGAAACCCTCCAAAAAGGACGAGTTGGTGAAAGGCATAATTAGTTTTTGGAACAATGTACTCACCGTGGAACACTGCAATAAATATATAGACCATATTGCCACTGTGTTGCCCATTGTCATCGCGCGTAATGGGCAAGCATCAGGAAAGTAGTACTGTGTTGTAGTATTGTAAGTACAGTATGTTACAGGTAAGTATGGCAGAGTAGACTAGTTTGACAGTACTACAGTAACTGCCTACTAACTAACTGCTCAATTTTTTTTCTCAGAGAAAGCAGCACCAGCCATGTACAGTAGTACTACAGTACACATCACACAATGCCATAATACAGTACGCACATAACTGCACTATTTTTTTGTTTTCTTGTCTTGTCAGGAAAAAGGGTGGCCTAGGGGGAGATGGGGGCATTGTGTCCAGTCAAATCTGCTTGTACAGTCAAATGTACAGTATATAAACAGCAGCAATGATGTACACAAAACCTCTCCTCTAAAGAAAAAATAATTTTACTATACAGTATATAGTATATACAGTATATTATACAGTACATTACAGTACTGTACTGTATATAGTATTAAATAATATTCTTATAAATGTGCATTACTCATGTTTCCCCATGTTTTACAAAGGTTATCCATTTTCAAGCTGCCAAAATAATTTAATAAAGGCTGCAGAATATATTATTGTGTGTTGATTGTTAGAATTGCTGTGCACTTTAAATGTTTCAACATTGTACAGTATTTGTAAATAAATGTTTTTGTACTGACTCCACCAATAAAAGAACATGTTGATTTTCCAAAGCATTACTGTTCAAACAACAGGCCTCTAAGGGTTGGGGGAGGGGGATGGTGTGATTAGACGCAGGCGTACTGAGTGTTTGTAGCTCGGCTATGGGCGGATTAAGAACACAATGGCAAGATGCAGAAGGTTAACGACCCAGTGGAGAGAGGGTGTTGGTAGGATAGGGTGACTCAGCCGATTGACGCTTGGCTAGGGAGGGATTAAAAACTCTGGAGGTGTGTGGCTGAAATAGTTAACAGCACTGTAATTTCAAAAGGCAGTTCATCATAATAATTTGATGAATAATCCCCCAAAGACAACCCCCAAATACAGTACATAAAAAGCAAGTCACTTTAACTCCCTTTGCCCCATGCACCAAAAATGTTTTGTGGCAGAAGAATTTAATAAAGGCTGCAGTATGTATTATTGTGTGTTGATGGTTTGAATTGCTGTGCACGTTAAATGTTTCAACATTGTACAGTATTTGTAAATAAATGTTTTTGTACTGACTCCACCAATAAAAGAACATGTTGAATTGCCTCACATTGTTTCCATTTGCTCCTTTGACAGTGTAACAAATGTAGAGGCTTGCTGCACTGTTTTTTTACTGCCTGGTCGCGCAATTGGCGTAGGAACTAGGGCAATTGGCGTGGGAACTAGGTCAATTGGCGTGGGAACTTCTGTTCTAGGGCACCTAGAAATAAAATTCATTTTGCCCCTAGATGTTAGGAACCCCCTCACTTGACTCCAACAGGGTCCGAGCAGTAATGGCAACGAGAAAGGGTCACGCCGGCGAGGAGGGTCCTACCATTGAGCGTAATGGCGGAGAAAGCTTTGAAACGGCTAAGTCAGAATGAGCAGAAACCTGGAACCCACAACTCCGTTTCTGTTCGACCTAGAGGGCTCAAATTCGGTCACCATGTAGTCCTAGTTGTGGCAGGATTGCATGGCAAATTGTGACCCTCTCATGGTAACAGAACGGAGTCAGGGTCATGTTAAATTTCAGGTTTCTGCCATTGACTTGCATGGCAGGAAAAAAGCCACTTTGGTAATGTGCTTTTAAACTGTTTTTTGGTACCTTCGGTTCCGGGGGTCGTGCAAGGCTGATATTTTGCCACTATGGCAAGGGTCCTCCCGCATGAGGACCAGGTAAATTTCAACCAGCTCAGACCCACAGAATGGATTATTTTACATTATATTCGTGCAATTTGCGTGGGAACTACTTAGGGCCTCAGTCAAGTTCACGGGCAATTGGCGTGGGAACTTCTGTTCTAGGGCACCTAGAAATAATATTATTTTTGCCCATAGATGTTAGGCACTGTATACCACTGTACAGTATACTGTGGAAGACACATAATGAAACGATACTGAACATGTACACTGGCGACACACTTTATTCGAGCTTGGCTAGTCCCACGAATTCGGGTATACCCGGGTGTATTGAGGTTTGTGACTGTTTTCTGCCCGAGTACATTGAGTTATTTTCCAAGCAGGGATTGAAGCATTTTATTCCCGCTGGCTGCAATACTGCACAGTATATATATATAAACTGCATTACAATTCATGAATTTATGCCATCTGGTAGACACGCGAAGCATTGCAGCCTATTAAATCCTAATCATTATCATTTAACAGATCAGCCGCCCATCAGCCAGGCATGAACCCAGGCTGGGAAGGCAAATGCAACGGGGCTTGTCAGAGGTTAGGAGTGGCGCATTCCAGGTATCTGCCAGGTACATACCGGGTATTTGCTCGAATAAAGTGTGTCGGTGCAGTAGAATAAATGCATAGTTTTATTTATTGGGTTTATTACACAGTATACTGTACGGCCGGAAAACATCAGCATACAGTACAATATTATCCATCGAAATCCCCCCATTAGCCGTTTTCTTTTCTGAGGAAAAACAAAAAGAAAAGTTTTAATGTACAGTAATGGTCAGCTCCCTAAAGAAGTACCCAGCCAGCCCCACCAAAATAATACGGCAACAAGACAGTACTCACCATAGAATTAAAATTTATTTTCCCCCAGATGTTAGGAACCCCCTCACTTCACCCCAACAGGGTCCGAGCATGTACAGTACAGTACTGTACTTTAAAATAAATTAAATATGCAATTTTACTATTACTGCGCGCGCACGCACAGACTGTGTACTGTAGGTTGAACCGCGAAGGTATTAGAATTCAAAGACAACCGCTCGCAAATGCCCCCATGCGTTTTTACACGGCATTGCAGTATTGCAGCCAGCGGGAATAAAATGCTTAAATCACAGCCGCGAAAATAACGCTATACACCCCGGGAGAAAACGACACAAAACTGCACATCACCGGGATATTCTGAAATTCGCGGAGCTAGCCGAGTTAGAATAAAGTTGGTCGCCACTGTATAACATTACTTTGTAGTATTAGATTGGAATCTTTTGCGATCTGGGTTCAGCAAGTGGCATGCTTTGCATTTGCCACAGCTGAAATTTCTGTTGGGCTTTTTTGGCATCCAGGGGATCTCCAAAGGGGTGGTAATTGAAGGTCCGATGTCACTTGGTGCCAAATAATGTTTCAAATTCTTTGCCCTTCGGTAAATGAAGCTTGGTTTTGGGTGGAGAGAAGGGCCGAGAATGGGGTAATTGCATAGAATGTTCCAATTCTTATTAATGATTTTCTGAATGTTCGTACTAACCGAGTTAAACTCTGTAAGAAAACGAACTTGTATTATGTTATCATTCGTATTCTTTTTAATCTCTTTTTGTTTCTGTAATAATAATGACTCCCTCTCCATGTTATTGACCTTCTCTAATGAATGAATGAATGAGTAATGCCTTATCGTACCCTCGTTCAATGAACCTCTCCAAAAGAGTAGATGATTGAACCTCAAAGTCAGTTTGGAGGCTGCAATTGCATTTAATACGCAATAAAATAAAAACTGACTCAGGGGTATATTGTCAATCCATGATCTTTTGTGATTACTGGATGACAATAAGAAGCTGTTGGTGTCCACTTTCTTAAAGAAAGTTCTGGTATTGATATTATGACCTATTCTAGATTCTAAATTCAAATCCAGAAAGTCTATCTGATTGACACTGGTTTCTGAGGTAAATTTCAAACTGAAATCATTTTCATTAAGATAGACTTTAAAAAGGTCCAAAGTAATATCATCACCCTCCCAGATACACAAGACATCGTCGATATATCTGTTGGACGTACAAAAAGATTTCTTAGGATAAGAATTTTAGAACACGCTAGAAATATCAGACTAGGATTTGAACAGCATAGTGTTTCTAGACATTTTAAGTCCAAGCATAATTGTGATTCCACTTTATTAACATATATAGGTATCCAGATCGTCACCTCAGGGAGACGCGGTGGTGACAGAGAAAAATGCTTTCCAAACAGGAGAGCGTGTGGATATATAAATTGCAGACTTTGTCGCCACTGGGTCTTAATGAGGAGATTGATGTTTGGTCATTATACTGATCTGTTTCCTACTTTCTGTTGCACATTATCATTATTTACTACCATTTTTAAACAATAATATTAATATAAAAATACAAAAATTACTGTAACGAGCGCTAAACCTAAATTATAACTCCGTCTCCATCGCTCCTCCCCCCTCCCTCGCTCCCTCCCCCCCACAATGAAACCTCAAGCAGACTCCAACAGTTCAAAATAGGTCAAATAAATAAATTAATAATAATAATCTCTTTATTTGGTTTATTATGATTAGAGGTAATTAAGTCTCCCAAGGAGCAAGGTAGCATGAATAAGAGGCCGCACAGGACGAAGGAATTTGGCCATCCTCTCTGTATATAAGTGAAGTACAATATATGATAAAGTTGATCAAGTTTAGAAATGTTAATGTTAAGTTCCAAGTTAAGGATCTCTCTTAAATGCGGGGCGATTTACACTACCCAAAAATAACAGGGAAAACCTCAACCCGAAAATTAGGAATAAATATAAATGGGGTGAAATCAACAGGAGGAATAAAAAGGCAACATTTGAGATAACAAAAAAAAAATACATAAATGCCAATAAAACTAGCTTCCTGGAATGTAAAAGGTCTAAACAACTCCATCAAGCATAGAAAAGTGCTAAACTATTTGAAACAAAAGAGGGTAGCTATTGCACAACTAAAAGAAACACACTAAGATATCAAGGAATCTACAAAATTACAAAGGGACTGGGTGGGACAGTGTGTATTTTCCCCGGCGATTCATAAGAAAGCAGTGGTCGCTATTCTAATAAAGAAAAATATTCCAGTGGAGAACATCTCGACAGAGTCGGACGCAACAGGCAGGCTGATAATAGTAAAAATTAAAACGGCCGAGAAAGAATATGTCCTAGGCAATATCTACGGCCCCAATGACCATAATCCCCAATTTTTCCAAGACCTGACACAAAGAATTCTAAAATATAAATGCAACAATTTAATACAGGGAGGTGACTGGAATGTGGTACAAGACACATTTATGGACAGATCAGGATATAAGAAGGGCACTCCACCCTCAAATATACAAACAAAAAACATGTCACAAATAAAAGATGCCCTAGGCCTAGTCGACGTGTGGAGGACCTTCAACCCCACAGAAAAAGAATACTCCTTCTATCCTAGCATTCACGCGACCTTTTCAAGAATTTATAGTTTCCTAACTAGCGAAGGGTTACTAAACAAGATATCAAAAGTAGATATTGGAGAAATAATAATCTCGGATCATGCTCCCATCTTTATAGAAATTGAAATAAATATAGATATGATGAGAAGCCCAAACATTTGGAGATTCCCAAACTATTTAGCAAAAAGTGAAAAATTCAGGGAATTCCTGCGAAATAAGTGGAGAGAGTTTGAAATTGATAATGAAGCCCACAAGACCGATCCAATATTGTTTTGGGAAGCCTCAAAAGCAGTCATGAAGGGCCAAATTATCTCATACGTCAGCAGGTTCAAGAGGGAGGCCAATAAAGGCTTTAACCTGGCAAGTAAGGAGCTAGGGCAAGCTTATAAAACGCTTAAGACAAAAGACTCCCAAAGTAATAGAGAGAGATCCTGGCAGAAGAAAGCGGCATGTGAAATCTGGATAGAAAAACAAGTAATCAGGAAAAACACAGTCAGAGAGACCACATTCTTTAATCACGGGAACAAATCAGGTAGACTCTTGGGGAACCTCATGAGAGGCTATAATAACATAAAACCTATTGCGAAAATAAAAGATCTAAAGGGAGCAATAACTACAGACGCAGAAAAAATAAGCTTCATTTTAAAAAAATATTATGAAAAACTATACGAGACGGGATCTATCAATATAGCTAATAGAAAAAGTTTTTTTGAGAAACTTAACATCCCGAAAATCAATGCAGATCAACTAGCGAACATCAATGCCCCTATCACACCCAAAGAACTTACAGACACTATAGGTAATTTGAAGACTTTTAAGGCCCCAGGACCGGACGGTCTGTCAGGGGAGTATTACAAAATACTCAAGGAAGAAATAAATACTCCACTGAAAACAACATTCCAGTTAATTCTAGAAGGGAAAGGCGCCCTACCTTCAAGTGAAATGGCCCATATAAAAATTATTCATAAACCCGGGAAAGACCCCCTTTTGCCAGTCATATAGGCCAATCTCCCTGATAAACCAAGATATTAAGATCTTTACAAAAATAATAGCAGATAGATTGGCAAAAATACTTCCATCTATCATACACCCAGACCAATCGAGCTTTATAAAGGGAAGATCAGGAGTTAAAAATATTAGAAAGGTCATTTCGGCTATCCTTTGGGCACAGAAGCACAAGATAAAAAAACGCGGCCGTGGTCACTATAGACGCTGAGAAAGCGTTCGATAACATACTTTGGGGCCACGTCCACTTTTTGTTAGATAAGTTTGGTTTAGTGGGAACATCACCTCGGTCTTGAATACCCTATATAACAAGCCAAAAGCCAAAATAATAGCGGCCGGCTGTATATCAGAACTGTTCTCGCTCCATAGAGGGACAAGACAAGGATGCCCGCTGTCACCATTGTTGTTCAACCTAGCAATAGAACCGTTGGGACACTATTTGAGAAATATGACAGAATTCGAGGGCATAAGGATGGGCAAAATAGATCTGAGATTAGCAATGTTTGCTGACGATATCTAACTGTTTCTGGTAAACCCAGAGAGATCGGTAGAGAAATACTCGAAGCCATATCAAATTTTGGGTCATTTGCGGGCTTCAAAATCAATGTCTCCCAAACGGAACTCTTATATATAAACAAGCTATGGGAACCAGAGATGCAGCTAAAATACCGATCAAGCTAACTAGAGCCCCAATAAAATATCTAGGGATAAAATTAGAAAAAGATTTAACAAAACTATACGAAAATAACATTAAACCGATTATTAAAAAGATCCTAGAGGAGCTGAGGTCATGGATGACCTTCCCACTGTCCCTCTTTGGAAGGATATGTGTTATTAAAATGATATCTTTTGCAAGACTACTGTACCCACTTCAGACCCTGCCCCTCTTACTTAAACACAAAGACGTAAAAGAATTAAACAAGGGGATAAATAAATTTATATGGAATGGGAAGAGAACAAGAATAGCCCTAAACAAATGATAGATGACGAAGGAAATGGGAGGAACAAATATCTCAAATATTAGAGATTACAACTTGGCGTGCCTTCTTAGACACGTAGGAGACTGGATACTAGACAAGGAGTTCTATTCCTCTCCAGAAATTGAGAAGCAATTCTCTGACCATTATTTATTACCCGAGATTCTCCATACAGAATGGAACAAATTACCCCAGGAACTCAGGTCAAATGTACTAATTAGAGACACAGTTATGACGTACAGTAGAGAGCAACAAGGAAAAAGTTCAACCTATCTTACTCATCCTCTAGATTCCTACCTATCCTAGGAAATCATAGATTCCCCCCAGGGAAAGACAACAAAAACTTCTATATATGGGATAAAAAGGGGATTAAATGCCTGGGCCATATTATTAGCGAAGAGAAACAGGACTTTATGTCTTATCAGGAAGGGCTACTAAGTATGATCTCCCTGAGAACCAAATATACTCATACATTCAACTGTTAAACTATGACAGAAGCCTCCACGACTATAAAAGACATATTCTGAAACACAACGCCTTTGACAGCTACTTTATGCAAGATAGGACCCCCAAACACTCCTTAGCAGAAATGTATAAATTAACCAGAGACAAGGAAATGGAGAAAAATAACAGCAACAAATTAAAAGCCTGGCAACAAGATTTTAAGAAAGTGCAGACAATGGAAGATTTGGTGGTGGGATATACTGAACTCGTAAAATAATAGTCTCTGAACGCTGGAGAGAGATGCAATTCAAAATAATGCATAGAGCATACATTCCTTTCATGAGACAGGTGAAAAATGTAGAAGTAGATACACTGTACCACAAAAATATCCCAAAAGTAGACAAGAGAGGGCTAACCTCAAAAACTGCTTCTGGGATTGTGAGAAAATCTCTATGTTTTGGGATCAGATATTAAAATGTATCAAGTCAGTGACAAAGGTGGAGTGGGGAAAACACCCGCTACCCATGTTATTTGCCAACACGGAACCATGGCAAATTAGGATAAATAGGAATAACAAAGCACTCCTTCCAACAGAGATGATCCTCCTAACTGCTAGGAAGGCTATCATGATGAAATGGCTGGAACCAGAAGCCCCAAGAATGGAATTAATTAAATCCCTACTAATCAAGCTCATTACCATAGATAAAATTAATATAGACCAGAGAGGAAAAAATCCAGAGAATAAATTCCGCAATAAATGGGACCTAATGTTATCATCCTTCCTAAAAAAGGACCAGACTAAATTCCTTGAGAAACAAAAGGAAGGGGAACACCCCCGACAATAGATCCCCCCCCAAAGAAATAAAAAAAAATCATTAAAATCCACTATCTAAAGACAAAGACTAAATTAAACACAGTAAACATAATATGTAGAGATGATCCAAACAAGGTTAACGCCTATTGGCGATTAGTTCAATAAGCGCTCCCAGTTTTGAGGGAGTGTTCAGGGCTTCCAGGAGTCCGAGTTATAAAGGAAAAAGGAAAAATTAGGTGACACATACCAAGATCCCAATGTATTGTTCTATATCGGAAAATGATATCAAATATTTGCTGTTTCTCTCAATGTATCTTATGTGGTATATATATGTATATGGATGTATATATATATGTGTATATATATGCATTTAACGTGGCGGGAACACCAATACATGTATCTATCAGCATGACTTGTAAGTGAATACACCTGAATAAAAAAAGATATTAAAAAAAAAAAAGGTTACACACTTTGCATAGCCTCCCACTCGATGATCTGTATCTTAACTTGCCCTTGTCCAGATACTGCATTGTGCCATCTGCTTCCATGGATCAAACCCGATTCTACGGACGCAGGAAGCCACTCGCCTCTGCCGTGCCTATCACACAGAAAGCGAAAGGCGGCAGCCGTTTCCAAGCCAAGGCCAAAGCGACAGGCTAAGGCTAATAAAGAAAACTTTCTGCTGACCCCAAAGGCTAAGGGTTTTAATACACGTAAGCCTTATTATGTCAAGAAGAAAGTTGGTGATGTACACTCAACGCAAAACAAATGGCAGCCAATCCATCGAACCCGCAGGCCACTTCCTCGATTACGCTTCGACGACTCTGCCACCGCTCTCCCGGAACTCTACAGCCCATCTTCTCCACTGCTCTTCGATGATGCTGCCGCTGGTCTCCCAGAAATCAAAGGGTCACTTTCTCCATTACGCTTAGACGATGCTGCCGCTTCTCTCCCGGTAATCCACAGGTCACCTCCTCCATCCTTCTTCGACAACGCTGCCGCTTCTCTCCAGGGAACCCTCATCTCATCCGCCGTAGCACCCATCCACCCAGATGTCCACAGCATGCCATGCACAAGAACCAGCTCGTTAGACCGCATGCTGAATGGGAAAGTGTGGATATCCCTGGGAACTCTACTATGCTGGCAAAGATAGATCTGATTTTAGAGACCATGCTAAATATGGAACAACGGATGCAGAAGAAGGATCGACGGATGGAGAAGATAGAGACTGACATAGCGGGGATACATAATTTGCTCTGTGTTCATGCCCCTGTATCCCCGACGCCGGAGCAGGAGGGTGGCATTGATGTGATGAATGGGACCTACGACCGCCTTCCAACACCAAGCGCACCCCCTCCATCAGAAGAATTTGTGTACATGTATGCCGTTGAGGAGGAGGATAACATGACAACCCTGTCAAGACCACGCCAGGAGACAACACGGCGACCAAGACAGGAGGAAAGCTTCCTTCCAGACAACCTACCCTCGCCCGCCGCTACAAGCACACCCGCTCCCAGAACCCAGCCTACATATGCTTGTATCGATACGGTGCCCGACATCATCCTGCGCGAGCTGCCACCGGCACTCAGGGAGAAGTATAGGGTGATGAGTGCTGGTTTGTCCCAGAAGTATGGCATGTTAATTTTTAAGCGTGTCCTACTTGGTGTACTGCGGGTGGGCCAGCAATGTAAACTACGAAGGAAATCAGGAAAAAAGGCGCTTCCTGAAAATTTAAGAAGAACTATTGTGGAGGAATTGCGGCGCTATTTTTCAATTTCAGATCCTTTAATGAAAATCGTTCGAGACTCCATTAATGGCATTTTGCGCCATACAAGGCATCGGCCCTGGAAGGACAATCTGGTGGGGATCGAATTTGCGTGACTGCTCGACTGTTGTTTATTTTTTGTAAATGTTTTGGTAAATGTTTTGACTTACTGTACTTTAATAATGGAGATGTTGCATTTTTTTAAATTTTATGAATAAAGAATTTTTTTTAATAACACCATACTGTTGTGCTGTACATGTTTTGACTTTCTGTACTTTAATAAAGGAGATGTTGCGTTTTTTAAATTTTATGAATAAAGATTGTTTTTTAATAACACTATACTGTTGTGCTGTACATGTTTTGACTTTCTGTACTTTAATAAAGGAGATGTTGCGTGTTTTAACTTGTACTGTATTAATTAAGAAATGTTTTTACTTACACAGGACCTGCACAATTCCAGTCCTCGTTGGCCGCAAACAGACCCGGTTTTCAAGGTTATCCTGAAAACCGGGGCTGTTTGCGGCCCTCGAGGACTGGAGTTGTGCAGGCCTGATTGACTGTTCTGTACACTATCCTACTGTAAATGTTTTGACTTTCTGTACATAAATGTTTTCACTAGCAGTAAACCATACACCTGTTAATGTTTTGAATTGCTGTACACTTGAAATGTTTTTAAATTGTATGTATTTGTAAATAAATGTTTTTGTACTTACTCCACCAATAAAAGAAAATGTTGATTTGTTTTAAATTGTTCCATTGTCTCCTTTTATACTGTAACAAAATACAGTGTTTCTAGAACATACAGTACTGTCCAGGCATACTGTACAGTACTGTACCGTATACTGTAGGCATGCTCAGAACTGTACATCACAAGCGTATTAAAACAATACATGCTGTACGGGTATAGAATACACATATGTACTGGAATACATGTAGAACAAATGCATACTTTTTATTTTTCGGGTTTATTATACAGTATATATAAAAAAAAGTATTGTATACTGTTGTTTGGTTTTCTATGAAGCTCTCAGTTACAGTATTCTATCCTAATCAATAACAACGGCCACTAAACTGTAGACTCCGGTACATGTTTTTTTTAATTAGATTCTGCAATGTGCAGGCATTGTAACACAAAGCGATATTATCCATCGAAATCATTCCATTTGCCGTTTTCCGCATGAAATGACAAAGTTTTCTTTTCTGAGGAAAAAAAAAATTATAAGTTTTACTGTAATGGTCAGGCAGTCCCCTAAAGAAGTTCCCACAGTCAGTCCCACCAATAATTTTCTCGGGGGGCGTCTCCTGTTCACATGCGCCTACTGTTGATGTGATGACA
The DNA here is from genome assembly GCA_036426205.1 of Ascaphus truei. Classification (NCBI taxonomy): domain Eukaryota; kingdom Metazoa; phylum Chordata; class Amphibia; order Anura; family Ascaphidae; genus Ascaphus; species Ascaphus truei. Next base: position 108,928 of record WSYH01001025.1, on the reverse strand, counting down.
CGCATATGCGTTTCAAGAAGGTTCAAATGCGCATGCGCCTAGCTTTCCACGAATTGTGCAGTATCTACTGTAGAAGCTGCTCAGCAAATGATATTGCTTACAGGAGATATTGCTTACAGGAGAATCGCTTGACTGTGCATTGAATTGATATTTCAAAAACAGAATAAAATACGGCAACATTACTCACCATAGACTTTGCCAATCAGCTGGCGCTGAGCCACTGCCAGTCCCGTAATCTTCATTATACACGTAGTTGACAGGTGACAGTGGGACTACTACACCTGTAGTCAGCTGATGAGGCTGGAAATCGCTTAAGTACATGCAAGCTTGCTGGAATCTGTACGCGAAATCCAGCTCAGGCTTCAGGTATCCGGGCAGGGACAGACAGCAAGGGTTGTCGGTCACCAGGTTTTCACTGACGGTCGGACTGTTATTCGAAGCCAGGGCTGGTGCTGGCGCATTGCTTGCCTGCGACTGACGTTTCTTAGTTGGTTTTAACATGACCTTTCGCCTTTTGAAGTCTCCGTGATCATAGATATGGGAAAAACCCGGTGATACACACCAATACCCTCCAATAACATCGGGATCAATATGAAAAAAACGCGGATCGATATATAACTTTTTCCTTATTGCACGTTTCCACACACGAGAATCTGGTAAAAATTTGTAAAAGTCATAGTTTTCGATAAAATACTGATAAATTTGAGCAACTGTTGCCATCTTATCATCTGTTGCATTAATCGCGGCCCATATTAAATAAGCGTACGTTCTGTCGGGTTTTTGGAACACGGACTGCAGTTGTACACCCATCTCAGAACTCTCTGAACAATAGACCACCAGACAGTGCGCGTTTAGTTTTAAAATGAAAAGCCTAAATTGATACATTATTGTAACTTCTTCAGTCCCAAGGCCAATTTACAATGGACCACTGTGGTATTCTTTTAAACACCTGCCATCCGGCGGATACGCGAAGAATTGCAACCAATTAAATCCGAACCATTATCAATAAACGCATCAACCGCGGGTGTGAATGCGACATGAATGCGGTATGAATGCGGTCAGAATGCGGCATGAACGTGGTGAAGTGCGGTGAAGTGCGTGGCATTCGGAAAAAATCCCTGAAAAAATTCGGAGATCTTGGAGAATAAAAGGGTGCGTGGCTGTATATAATTTGAGGAAAAATACTCTCAGATGACAGAAGAAAATACTAATCAAACAACAGGAAAGTGAAGATAAGATCACCCAGTGCTCTTGTGAAAGTGCTATGATAATAAAATGGTGAAAATACTATTATAATAATGCAATATAGTGATAAATCTCTTAGCAGTCACAGAGGCAGTCCGTGCACTTCTTACGGTTCCTGAGCTCCCTGCATTTTTTCAACTAATCTAACAACCATCTATTTACAGTAGCTTGAATGAATAACACATCACCACATGATGTATCTTGCATTCCGCTAAAGGATATATTCTCTCTACTCATTTTATTTCAAAAGCCCTTACCCACGTTAAATCTTTCTCAATGACTACCCCATACCTCTGGAATGCCCTTTCCCTTAATATCCAATTAGCACCCTCTCTATCCACCTTTAAACCCACATTAAAACACACCTGCTTAACGAAGCATTTGAGTAGCTCTGTGGCTGATACTTTACACCTCATACAGTAAATAAACATTGGCCCCTTGCAGTCAAACTTACCAGAACAGCCTCCTACTATCTCCGTACATTCTTCCTACCTACCAATTAGAAAGTAAGCTCTTCGGGGCAGGGACTACTTTTCCTAAATGTTACTTTTATGTCTGAAGCACTTCTTCCAATTATGTGTTGTTTGTACTGCCGTATTTCCTCGTTTGTAAGACGCCATCAATTGTAAGACGCACCATCAATTTAGCACTTACAATCAAGAAAAAAACAAAAAACTGTTATTTGACCTCCTCCATCTCACTTACCAAGTTTACAGGCGGCAGCAGTGGAAGTCCATCAGTGAAGGAAAGAAGTTGGTGGCATCAGGAGAGGTCTGTCAGCGGAGGAATTAAGTGTGCGGCGGTGGAAGGAGAGGTTCGTGTCCGTGGAGGAATGTACCGGTAATTAAGACAGCGGGCGGGCGGCAGGAGAAGAACAACATCAGAACATCAGAACATCAGACCTCTGACTGGGGAAGGAGAAGAGTAGCATACTTTAGGAGTACGGCTGGGAATGAGCCGGAAGTCAGACACCACGTTGTAGCTTTGCTATTTTGGCTGTGCACCGGCTATTTTTATTTGGATCTCCTACACATTGGTAGCTTGATCTGAAAGTTGACTGAAAGTGTCCATGTGATAATCGCATTTATTAAGCACAACCATACAACCTCCCTTATCCCCATCCCTAAGAATAATATCCTGTACAGTCTTTAGCTAACTAAGAGCTTTCCTCTCCAGAGACATAAAATTAAATGTATGCCCTAATTGTCGACTAGAAAGTGGTTTCAAATCTGTCAACCATTTTTTTTAAATGATCAATATGAACACATTTCGATGTTGTAATGGATAGAAGCTGGACCTGGGTTTCAGAACTCTACACACCTTGTGAGGCTCAATAGCCTTCTCTTGGAAACCTTCTATTGATAATGAATTACTCAAAATCTTGTACAGTGTATTGAACCCTGAAATCAAGGTCCAGCTCCAATAACCTATCAACCTCCACATAAGAGACATATACTTCTGAATCAAAGTGATTATTTGTATAGATGGAAGATATTTTTTTCCCTTATGTGTCAAATTACGGACCAGCTTATTCACATCAATCATAAAGTATTAAACAACTTGAAATGCCAGATGGCAGCTAAAGATAACCCCTTGCTTAAAACAGACATATATTCAAAGGGGAAAGGGGATAATTTGACAAATTAAGTACATTTTTCCCCCTCTTTTAGTTTGTCCTACTTTGTACCCAATCTCCTATTTCTCCCTCTTCTGGTCTTTTTTGAGGCACATCTGGTGATTATCCTCCTTGGAGGTGGAAGTTCTGGAAACAGTGACAAACACATCCAGTGTAAAAAAAAAGAACGATTCCTGCGCTTCTACCAATTAGGCTAAAATAAAATAATAATTTCATGAAAAAGGGCATTTTGTTAAACCCTTTGGCCAAAGCATTTGTAAGCCTGCATGTCACGTCAAGGCATACCCTGTAAATGGAGGTACCTAGACATATATATAATAGTTGTCCCATGGACTGGTGAAAAAAGTGTAAAAGCCCTGAAGGGGTTAAATAAAGCATGATCTTATGTGAGTAGTGCAATTAAAATCTGGCTAAAGCCAGTATCAGGTGAAAGGATTGGGGTGCTCCAACCCGCAGCTACTCCATCCAGTATATAAATAATATTATTATAGACCCTGGAGAAACCAGTGGGAGTGGGTAGGTACTTTAAGACTTGTAAGTATCAGTGACAATAAGTCAAACTTAACCATAATAGTCTAAACCAATGAACCCCACTCACGTCATCTCCAGGGTTTCCTCAGCTGGCGTGCAAGCCTAAAGGATCCAGAATCCAGAAGTATCCAACAGCAAAAAACGAATGGCGCACAGCCAGGGAGCCAGGTGTGGAATAAAAAGTTTTCTTTTATTTCAGCATGGTATGAGACAAAAAAACCCCCTTGGGGGACACAGGCAAAATCCTCCTACGCGTTTCGGACCACCTTGATAAATGGAGAGGGATGTCCAGACTGACACTAGGGTGTATAATACCTGCACTAATTGAAAAATTGGTAGGGGCTCAGTAACTGCTATGTAAAGCAGATGAGCCAATAAACCTACCTGTAAGAGACGTGTTCAGAGGTATGCAATGGAGACTGTTTTAAGGTGAAATTAAAATAAGGCTTTATTGCGCCTGTTGCTTTAAACACAGCAAACATGTCAATCAGCAAAGAAAATCCGCTCCACTCTGGAGTATATATACTCTTTTGATCCAGATCTCTAACTGCATGGTTAGCCCAGCGATTCACCAGCCCAAATCATAGAGACATTCATATACTTACATAGACATAGATAATAGTCTTAAAAGAAAAGTATTATCTGTTAGCTGGGTTGCTGTAGGGGAAGGCTTCTTTGTTCTCCTGGCACCACACCCATTTGTGATAAAGCAATGTCAGGATCCAGGTATAGAATTATTATCCCCTGTGTCTTGTTGTCAGCTTGCAGTCTCTTTTGGCAGGCTCAAGGCGTCTGTCTCCTTGTTCAGCCCAGTTGTGGACTAAGGAGTCTCACTTCCTGTCTCAGAGGCAGGCTTTTTCTAACCCCTGTAATCAGCCAGGTGGTGTTAGTTAATTGCCTACCAGCAGTTAACCACCACACTGCTGGATTAGGGGCACATTTGTGAACAGGGATAAGTCCCCTGTTACACTACCCCTATGACGTTTCAGAGATACTATATTTAAAATGCCCTATGGGAGTATGCAGCAAGTGTAAAAATACAAATATGCATTCCTAGATTTGACACAATATAAAAATGTAATACAATATATTTTATTAAGGCATATATTTTGTACTACTGGGATTAACTGGAATTTTACTGCAGTGTGGTTTATCTTTCTCAGATGTTATACAACTTTGTACGATAATCCCATAGGCTCTGCACCCAGCAGCAACCATACTAAAATATATGGGTGGGAGACATTACAAAGGGAAAATTGTTGGATTTTGTAGGATAACCCAACCCATGTCAATTGGGGGACCACCCAATCTAAGATCCGGGTCAGCATATTTCCAAACTACCCAACACCTGAGATATATACAGATGCAGCGGCCGTTATTCGAACATATCACGCGTAGTATACCTCGGAATACCCAGGACATGGCGCATCATTAACGCGTGTTAATTCATTTTTTATCGAGTGCAGAAAATTGAATTTTAGTGTTCTGGTTTTTAAAAACCTCCAAATTGACACTGAACTGTACACATTACAATTCATTAATTTCTGCCGTGGAAATACGAAGAATTGCACCCAAAGAAATCGGAATCAATGAAATTTCAAACAAAGCAACTGCGTGATTAGCCCCGTGGAGTACAGCAGCGCACACAAAACGGCTTTGTGATATGTTGGAATAATGGCCGCTGCATCTGCATAGTGCCATCCCGCTGACCCCCCAAAAAACACACAATGAATGCCTTATAAATAGATGTATAAGCCACAGGAACCTTTTACATTAGTCACTGACCCAGTATCCAATAGCTGATGTCTCCCCTTTAAAGAAGCACTCCAAGCATCATATTTAAAAAATATATAGTTTTGAAGCCATGGGTCTCCAGAGATAAGGCACTTCCCGAGATACTTACCTCGGAATGCAGTGCCGGTAACAGCTCTGGGTGGGCTAGTTTGGGTTATCAAAAAGGTGGTTGAAATGTCTCAAGTCTCACGGGTCAATAGGAAGTCGTGATGACATCCCTTGTCTTCTTTGGCTGCGATTATACCAAAAAACGTCCTTGGTGTCTCCTGTAGCGACACCACGTAGCACAAAAACTAATTTTGAAAAAGCTTCAACTGTCTCCCGCTTTGCAGTAGCAAGCGGGGTGACAGTTGAATTTGGTATAAGCAGTTGTCACATTTGTATGACACTTGTTTTTAGCGCCACATGGTGTCACTACTGGAGACAACATGGGCGTTTTTTGGTATAATTGCAGCCTCATTGGCCCACGTGAAGCAGGAGCTTTAAAGAGCAGAGATAGATACCGGCACCCCCTATGGAGGTAAGTATCTCGGGAAGCAGGGCATACCGGAAGCTGAAATCAATGTGGTTCATCTACGGAGACATCCTGCTTCGAACCTATTAAAAAAACTTGTCACTTGGAGTGCTCCTTTAAGTTTCAAAATGAGGCACTTGCTGCAACCTTTCAATAGTTTGTTAGTTGCTGTTAAAGAGACTTCCTCTCCTATGACAAAGTTATGCAGCACCTCAGGCCGTGCTCAGGGAATTAATAAAAGTTATGTATTTTGGCTGGATACATCCCATTATATCATTTAAACAATTAGGGAGTACATACATTTCAAAAGATGTTCCCTAATAAAAATTAAAACAGTCAGGCAAACAGAGACTGTAATACAATCAAAGCCAGGAGCAAGGGATAGGTTGTAAGATGTCATCTTAAGAGGGATATAATCAGCAGTTGAAACAAAGGAAAGGTGCACAGCGCATTGAAAATCTTCAGGGTTAAATGACTGGCAGTTAAATAAACCGAGTTTATTGGCACATAGCAAAAGACAGAGGGATAAAAAAACACGTGTCTGCATTTCGTGCCCTATTGGCGCTTTATCAAAGAGTAAAAGACTCCATGCTGTAGCTATTATTTAAATAGTGCTCTTGCACCTGAAAACCTACCCATGGAATCAGAGATACCTGTGTCTAGATGGAAAAGAAAGGACATCAGGTTTACAAAATGTCGGGTGTGGCAGGACGGCCTCGCGGCAGGGTCAGAAAGACAATAGACACGATGGGAAACTTCAAACTGTAGTGGTTTATTAGCCACAACCAAATAAAGTTCGGATGCACTGTCCCTTTAAGAAAACCAAATTACAGTGGCGGCCACCTTTATCCTAATGCGGCCATAGCGGCGCAACTCTGATAACCGCGGGCAGATGTAGTATATATATTTTTTTTTCGGAATATGTTACGGTATTTTAGCGCTCGTAATATTAGCATATTCTTAGCGCTGTCTGCAATACTGCAATACCGTCTAAATACACATGTGGGCGTTCGCGAGCTGTTGTCTTCAAAGTCTAATACTGTAGCAGTTCAACCTATGTCAGTACACAGTCTCCGTGTGCGCGCGCAGTAATTGTAAATTTGCATATTTTTACATGCATGTATATCTCATTTGAACATTGTTGAAACGCATAGGCGTGTACTGTAACAGTATCACATTTCGGCATATATAGCGCTCTTCCCTCGCTCGCCCCCACACACACACACAGGATAATGTACTGCACTGCAGTATTTTAACTTCTTATCTACAGTACACCTCTCCCACGCCATTCCTTTGAACGGGTGGCTTTCTGGTTTCAATCACATTCCTGTCATCACATTCCTGCGTGTATAACGTTCAGTTTTGATTTACTGTATTCTTCTGTGTTGATTATTAATGCTTATTGGGGGAAAAAAAGTTCAAGAGTGACCAAAAAAAAATAATTAATTTTCCTATTGTTGGCTTTAAGTCACCTCTCTGCGCCTGCGTGTAATCCTCTTTGGGAAGGGACCTGTAGTTGATTATTACTGCGCATGCGTGAATTGCTTGTGAAGTTCAAGAGTGACCAAAAAAAAATATTTTTTTTTTCTCGTCATTTTTTATTATTATTTTCTCAACATGAATGAATATGTTCCTGCCTCAACCATCTTGACATTACGATATTCAATCTGTGCTGTAGCTTTTGACTGCGACACTGTGCATTTGACTGCACATGATTGATTTGTGTGATTTTTATGTTGAAAACATGTCATGTCTTTGAACTACAGTACAGCTAATACATCATGCAGCTGTACCCTGTACCCCCCTCCCCCACGCACACACACACAAGGCTGTTCAAGGATTTGAACCTCTTATCGACACCTCTAAAAAACCATTCATTCATTTTCCTATTGTTGGCTTTGAGTCACCTCTCTGTAATCCTCTTTGGGAAGGGAGCTAAGTGATGATTACTGCGCATGACTCACTCATCCACCTCCCCAACCCTTTGAGGCTTCGTTTACGGTAACGCTTGTGATAATCCCTTCTCGAATTTGATATGTAAATCTGATTTGCACAGCACTGTGAAATTGAGAGTTACAAAAAACATAATCTGATTCATGTTTTTGATGCAGTAAATTAACAATTTTTGTCGTTCTTTCTTTTTCTTTGGTGTAGGGGAGGTTGTCAATGATGTAGATTATCATGAATGTAAAGAAATATTTATTTTATTTTATCAGGAACAAAAAATACAAATATACAAAGAATCATGAATAATACAAAATGCAGTCTTTATTCAGTTCTTGTCAGTTGAAAATTGAGGGCCGGTGGATAATCAATGAATAATGCACATTGATAATAATATTAATTAATAATATATAATATATAATAAGATATATAATAATATAACATTTTCCGTCTTTATCTTCTTCCTCATTCTGTGTAGTTCATTGAGAGAGGGGAGGTTTTCTGTAAATCATGACTGCATTTTAGATACACGTTACTGTACACACAGTACACACAATGTACACATAATACCCCCCCCCTCCCCCTTTCCATCCTTTTTTTTCTCTGAAAAGACAAGAAAATAAAAAATTAGTGCAGTTAGGTGCATATTATGGCATTGTGTACTGTATAGCTACTCCATATTGGACTACAGTATGCAGTTAGTACTGTCAAACTAGTCTATACTGGAACTACTGTATACTGTAACTACTGTTAAATACTTTGTAACCAGATGGCTAGTGCTGCTCTCTCAGGAAAGAAAAAATCTGTGCAATACTTACCTGTATCATACAGTACTGTTCTTGGTGTGCCTGTATTTACCATACTAGAGTACAGTACTATACCATACTACCTTCCTGATGCTTGCCCATTACGCTCGATCACAATGGGCAACACAGTCGCAATATGGTCAATATATTTATTGCATCGATCCACGGTGAGTACATCATTCCAAATACTCATTATGCCTTACGCCAACTCATCCTTTTTGGAGGGTTTCACGACTTTTCGGATATGATCCTTCAGCTGATGCCAGACCATTTCGATAGGATTGAAGTCTGGTGATCTGTCATTGGAGGGGGAAAAAAGGACAATGAGTTAAAGAGATACACAGTAAAAACAGTGGGAAAAAATGAGACACGGTTACCGCACTTACTCCGCTGGTGTCTTCACCCAGTTGATACCGCATTCAAGAATATGTGCTGTTGATGCGGTGTGCTTTGGATCGTTGTCCTGGTAGAAACGGTGACCATCTGGGAACTCACGTGTGATGTATTCCACAATCTCAGGCACAATTTGCTCTTGGAAAAAAGCTTTATTCATGATTCCTGTAACAAGAAAAGAAAAGTGCTCAAAAAACTGCACACTAGTATAGTACAGTGCATAAGGCAAAAATGTGTGACTTATGTTACCTTCAAAGGTGACAATGCATCCTGGTCCACGCCTAGAGATGGCACCCCACACATGCATCTTCACTGGGTGTTTTGGACACGGCTTCATAAATATGCAACCTTTTTTGGGGAATGCAAAGGTGGCAAATCTCTCCAGCGATACAGTAGACTCATCAGTTTAGATGCAATCCTGGAAAGTTTCTCCACTGTTGATCCATGCCTGGGCCTGGACCACTCTCTTGATCTTGTTAACGTCCCTTATCATAGGGTACGCTCTGTAATGACAAGGAATAATTTTATAGGTACAGTACAGTTTCTTAAACATCACTTTAACCTCCTGTACTGTCCAGTACTAACCTCACACGTCCATATTTCCATCCAATTCTGCGTCTCATCTTCTTTATGCTGGTCTCGGATACAGTGAGATTGTGATTTTGCTGCAGAGTGTATTTGACCCTTAAGGCACTCTTCTCATCATTCTCTTCACTTATTTTGTCGACCAGAAGAGTTGTCTCCCTACAGTGTACAGAAAAACAACAATCCGGTAAGTTACAGTGCAGTAGGCCACAAGTACAGCACATCATTTACAGTAAACAATAATAGATGAGCAATATAAACAATAATTGATAGATATACTATATTATATAGTAATACACGCACCCGCAGCAAAGGGAGCGTGTCCGGAGTGTGGTATGAAGCGTTGCCAGGCCAGGTGTAGTAAGGTAGACAATACTTGCCGGTACCGTTTGTAGAGATAGAGTGAAGGTTGCCTCGCCGAAGTCAGGGAGTGGAGAGTGGAGATAGGTCGTTGTCCAAGCCGTGTTCAAGGGGTTACCAGAGTGTGCGTTGTCCAAGGAGTGCCGAGATCGAGAGCCAGAGGGGGTAGTCGTACAAGCCGCATCAGAACCTGTGAAAACACTGAGAGAATCCAGAAGTACTTCCATACAGAGACTATGTCGAGCAAAGACTGAGAGCAGAGAGGAGCTAGATAAAGCAGGAAGGTCCAATTAGGAATGCGTGGATGCCGGTAAGGCAGGATTGTTTTGTGTGTCCAGGGGCTCCCTGCGGGGAGGGAGTGCTCTGTGTGGGAAGCGAGGAGAACGCCGATTCCTGACATTCATGCAGTGTGTGTGCGTCAGTCAGTCAGTGACTGTGTGTGTGTGTGCGCGCATGCGTCAGTCAGTCTGACACCGAAACAAAAACACACACACAGTGACTGACTGACGCACACACACACAGTCAGTGTGTGCGTGTGTGTGCCTCAGTCAGTGTGTGCGTGCGTGCCTCAGTCAGTGTGTGCGTGCATGCCTCAGTCAGTGTGTGCGTGTGTGCCTCAGTCAGTGTGTGCGTGCGCGCCTCAGTCAGTGTGTGCGTGCGTGTGCGCCTCAGTCAGTGTGTGCGTGCGTGTGCGTGTCAGTCAGTGTGTGCGTGTGCGTCAGTCAGTGTGTGCGTGCGCGTCAGTCAGTGTGTGCGTGCGCGTCAGTGTGTGCATGCGCGTCAGTCAGTGTGTGCGTGCGCGTCAGTCAGTGTGTGCGTGCGTGCGGCAGTCAGTCAGTCAGTGTTTGTGCATGCGTCAGTTACTGTGTGTGTGTGTGCATCAATCAGTGTGTGTGTGTGTGTCAATGTGTGTGGCAGTCAGTGTGTGTCAGTCAGTGTGTGTGTGTGTGGGCCAGTCAGAGTGTGTGCGCCAATCATTGTGTGTGTGTGCGCCAGTCAGTGTGTGTGTGTGCGCCAGTCAGTGTGTGTGTGTGTGCGCCAGCCAGTGTGTGTGTGTGCGTCAGTTAGTCTGTGTGTGTGTGTGTGTCAGTCAGTGTGTGTGTGTCAGTCTGTGTGTGTGTCAGACAGTGTGTGTGTGTGTGTGTCAGTCAGTGTGTGTGTGTGTGTGTCAGTCAGTCAGTGTGTGTGTGTGTGTGTGTGTGTGCGCGTCAGTCAGTGTGTGTGTGTGTGTACGTGCGTCAGTCAGGGTGTGTGTGCGTGCGGCTGTCAGGGGTTGTGTGCGTGCGTGCGGCTGTCAGGGGTTGTGTGCGTGCGGCTGTCAGGGGTTGTGAGCGTGTGTCAGTACGTGTGTGTGTGTGTGCGTGCGTCAGTACGTGTGTGTGCGTGCGTGCGTCAGTCAGTCAGTGTGTGCATGCGTCAGTCAGTGTGTGTGTGTGCGTGCGTCAGTCAGGGTGTGTGTGCGTGCGTCAGTCATGAGGTGTGTGCGTGCGTGTGGCAGGCAGTCGGTGTGTGTGTGTGCACGTCAGTAACTCTGTGTGTGTGTGTGTGCGTCAGTAAGGGGTTGTGTGTGTGCGCGTGGCAGTCAGTAAGTGCTTGTGTGTGCGTCAGTCTGTGTGTGTGTGTGCGTCAGTCAGTATGTGTGTTGCAGGTGTGTGCGTTAGTCAGGGTGTGTGTACACGCGTCAGTCAGTGTGTATGCACGCGCCATTAAGTGTGTGTCAGCCAGTCAGTGTGTGTGTGTGCGCGTGGCAGGCAGTGTATGTGTGCGTCAGTCTGTGTGTGTATGTGTGCGTCAGTCAGTGTGTGTGTGTGTGCGTCAGTCAGGCAGTCAGTGTGCATCAGTCAGTATGTGTGTCGCAGGCAGTCTGTGTGCGCGGGCATCAGTCAGGGTGTGTGCGCGCATCAGTGTGTGTGCGCGCGCGTCAGTCAGTGTATGTGAGCGCGCGTCAGTCAGTGTGTGTGCGCGTTTGCGGTGAGGGGGGGTTTGCGGTGAGGGGGGTGAGGGGTTTGCGGTGAGGGTGGATTTGAGGTGAGGGCGGGTGGGGGTTTGCGGTGAGGGGGGTCAGGGGGTTTGCGGTGAGGGGAGCACAGGGGTGTGTGTGAGACACTGTAAGAGCACACCAGCCAATGAGAGGTGTGCGGGGGTGGGCGGTCCAAGGGAGCCATCTCATTGGCCTGAAGCGGAGTGACGGGCCAAAGGTCCAATGCGATTGCCCCTAGGGACAGGACAGACATACGACGGTTTGAGAAATATATAGATAGATAAATAAACAGAAATAACCATAATGTTAGATAGATCTTTACTATATAGTTATATTTATATGCAGCATTATAAACAATAATACATATACTATATTATATAGTAATATAAATAAACAGAAATAACCATAATTTTAGATAGATCTATACTATATAGTTATATTTATATGCAGCAATATAAACAATAATAGATAGATATACTATATTATATAGTAATATAAATATACTTACAAAAATACAAAAATAGACATAAACCTGGCGCATGTGTAAATACAGTGAAGTGATATTAAAGTCCAAAAAATTAAATACAGACTTTTAGTCCCATTCCTGAGTGGTCAGCTGATGATGGATGGTTTCAAATGGACTGTTCACAAAGCAAAGAGTATACAGTCCTCCTCACGTTATATGTTACAGTTAATAAAGTTATGTTTTAAATCATTCACTTAACACACAGAGCGTGAACCTGAGTGCTGTATTTGGGTTCTATTTCTACCCCACCTTTTATTTTTTTATTAACCGTTTTTCAAAAGTAAGAGGGGTACAAAAAGAAAAAAAAGGAGGGGAACAATACAACGGTACAATATTGCAAATAGTCTGATTACACATTAGGAGGGGAGGAGAGTATGGGAAGGGGGGAAGGGGACAGCATTTGAAATCATGTAACATATTAAATAACAGGTTAAATACAACATAAATCATAAATCATAAATCACTCTGTTCCGAATAATCTATTCTAAATATGGGGATATACCTGCATGTCTAAACCAAGGAGCCCATGTCTCTGAGAATTGTGAAGTGGAACCAGTTAGGTAGGCAGTGAGTTTTTCCATCTACACTACCGACACGATTTATTCGAGCAGGGCTAGTTCCGCAAGCCGGGGGATGCCCCGGCTTGCTAGCCCCACTCCCTAGGCGTGCCGCGCGTCACCGATGCGCGGTCACGCGTCATCGGGTGCCAGCGCCCCCTGCACGCGCGTCCAGGGCTCCCTGAGGGAGCCCTGGTGTCCTGCGATGTGGGGGATGGCGGCAGGGGGTTCCTGGGGACCCGGCGGACCCGGCAGCGGGAGGGAGAGCGCCCCGATCGGAGGGCGCTCTTCCGCTGCTTCGGCGCGCGCCCGGCACCCTCCGGCGCGCACCAGGTTACTGCTGCGGCCGAGAACGGGCAAATGCTCGAATAAACTCGGCCGCAGCAGTAGACTATGTGCCAGATTTTGTTATTGATTTGGTTTAAGGATGGGGGAGTCGGTTGTTTCCAGTTTTTGGCGATGGTGCATCTAGTAGCATTTAGAATTTGGGAGATAACTTTAATTTCTTTTTTGTTACAATTGGCCTTTGGCTTTCCCAATACTATATATATTGGGTCCTGGGGGACAGTGATGCCCAAAACCCTGTGTATTAAAGCAAACACATCCCTCCATGTTTGCTGAATTTTTGGACATGACCAGAATATGTGCAGTATATTCCCCATTTCGCCAAAACCACGCCAACATAAAGGAGAGGCACCTTGGAGAAAAGAGTTCAACCTGGTAGGAGTCATATACCATCTATATATTAGCTTGTAAATATTCTCCTTAATCACCACACAGGAAGAATTTTTGGAGGCGACTTCCCAAACATCTTTCCAAACATCAAGGTCCAAATTGGTATTTAACTCCTCCTCCCAGGACACCATATATTTATCAGGAGTTTGGCTAATTTTGACGGGAGTCAAACTATGATATAGCCTGGAATAATGCCCTTCATAAGAGGCTGAAGTACACATCAGTCTTCATATAGCGTTAACACATGTGGTTGGTTTGGCTTGTAAATAGATTAGATATAGTGCCTAACTTGGAGAAATCTGGAAAATTCAGAGGAGGGAATGTCGTGGCTCGTTTGTAACGAGGTGAATGGAGGAACTTTACCTTTGATGAGAATATCATTAACTCTTAGGAGTCCTTTTTGGACCCAAAGGTTAGATTGTTGTTTATTAGTGTAAAAAGGGAGGGAGGGATCTGGAAACAGGGGTTGCATGAGGGATGGGGTACCCGTAAGTTGGAACCTAACTTTAAGGGAGTCCCAAAGATTACATGCGAAAGATAGCACCGGGTTTGTGTAAACCGCAGCTGGTCTGGATTTTCTATTAAGCCAGAGGAGAGTCTTAATTTCGAATGGGGAGCAGATCAATTCTTCTAGTTCGACCCATCTTTTTTCGGTTGGGTTTGAATGCCAACTAACTAGTTGCCCTAGTTGTGCCGCTCTATAGTACTTTTGTAGGTTTCGAAGGGCTAAGCCTCCTTCTAACTTATATTTATAAAGGATATCTTTGCGGACTCTAGGGCGTCTACTTTGCCATTCAAATTTCAGAATTTTATTTTGAATGTTATTTAGGTCCTTCTGACAAATTTTTACTGGGAGAGTTTGGAAGAAGTACAGTATTCTAGGTAAGATGTTCATTTTAATAGTGGCGATCCTTCTGAACCAAGAGATAATGTATGGATTCCAGGTGGGCAAGTCCTTTGCAACTTGGTCGAATAAAGGTTTAAAGTTTATTTTGTATAGGGATGAGTAATCTTTTGTTATTTGAACCCCTAAATATTTAATGTGGGTCTGATTCCATTTGAAGTCAAAATGAAGTTGAAGTAATTTTACCATATCCTTGGGAAGGTTTAAGCCAAGAGCCATAGATTTAGAGTGGTTCATTTTGTATCCTGAAAGGGAGCTGAACTCAGATAGAGCTTGGAAAAGGTTGGGGAGTGAGATAAGGGGATTCGAGAGCGTCAGTAGTATGTCATCCGCATAGAGAGCTACCTTAAATTCCTTCTGTCCAACATTGATACCCGTGATATTGGGGTTCATTCTTATCTGGCAGGCTAATGGTTCTATTGCCAAAGCAAATAACAAGGGTGACAGTGGGCACCCCTGTCTGGTTCCGTTCGATATTGGGAAAGGGTCAGACAAGGAGTTATTCGTTTTTAGTATGGCTGTCGGAGCCGAGTATGGCTCTCGGAGCCGAGTATAGCGTGTTTATGCTGTTTAAGATTTTGGGAGTAAATCCCATTTGTGAGAGTGTGGCGTTCATAAACTGCCAATCTAGCCGATCAAAAGCTTTTTCAGCGTCTAGTGAAAGTAGTAATGATGAGCGTGTGGTTTGTTTTGCTACATGTATTAAGTTCACCGTCCTCCTTGTGTTGTCAAGGGCTTGCCTGCCCAGAACAAAGCCAACCTGGTCCGGATGGATCAATCGTGGAAGAATATTGTTTAATCTAGTGGCCATGATTTTTGCGTATAATTTTAGATCTGTATTTAACAGAGATATAGGTCTGTAGCTAGAGCACATCATGGGATATTTTCCATCTTTTGGGATTACGACTATGGTTGCTCGTAGCATATCTCTGGGTGGGGGGAGGCCTAAAAGCATCTCATTAAATACTTTGGTTAAGTGTGGGAGGAGTATTATGGAGAATTTTTGGTAGTAAATGTTTGAAAATCCATCCGGACCAGGGGCCTTCCCATTTTTCAAAGATTTGATAGCCTCCAGGATTTCAGGGGGTTCTATATTTTTTTCAAGATTTATTATGTCTTCTGGTTCCAGCGTCGGGAGCCGGCATTGAGTTACAAAGTTTTGAATTTTTTTCGCTTTTTTCTTTTTAGCCGATTCTCCCACTGGGCCAGGCAGATTGTAAAGAGATGCATAATATTCCTTAAAGGCGTCACTTATAACTTTGGGGCTATGAGATATCTTTGTATTTTTAGTATAAATATTATGGATCTTAGCTTTAACCTGCTTTTGTTTTAGCTTACGTGCCAGCATTTTATCTGCCTTATTACTTTTTTTGGAGTATTTCTGTTGGGTCCATCGTATAGCTCTCTCTGCGTTTGTCACTAACAAAAGATTTAATTGCCCTCTAACTGAGATTATTTGTCTATAGTTTTTTCAGGAGGGATTTGCTTTATGGATACTTTCTAGTTCTGATAGCTTTTGTGTTAATGTCACAATGTGTTCCGCTTTTTCCTTCTTTTTCCGAGAAGCCAGAGCAATCAGTTTACCTCTAAGCACAGATTTATGGGCCTCCCAAAGGGTAAAAGGGGAAACGTCCGGGGTGTTATTTATATCAAAATATTGGACCAGTTCCTCTTCCAATTGTTGGAGATTTTGTGAGTTCGACAGTAATGATTCATTTAAAGACGACAACCTTGTTTTGTTTTTGGTTGTGAGGCCACCCAGTTTAGTTATAATTGTAGAGTGGTCTGACCAAGCAGAGGGGGCAATTGTTGCTGAGGAAATGTTATCGCTAACTTGTTGGTCAATTAAAATATAGTCTATATGTGAATAACTGTTATGGGGATGAGAGAAGAAGGAAAAATCTTTTTCCTTATTGTTCATTAGTCGCCAGGAGTCTACTACCATCAGATCCTTGGCCATGGATACGAGACCACGAGTTGAGGGAACTATTTTTTGTGGTAATGGAAGACTGGGAAATGTATCTAAATTTGGTTCCATGAATTGAAATCCCCTGCAAGAATTAGAAAACCTTTCTGGACAGAGTTTATTAAATTTGTGAGCACCCGGAAAAAGGATTCTTGATTTTCGTTAGGGGCATATATGTTAGCTATTGTTAGATGGGTAGAGTCTAGTAATCCTGTAACAATTACAATTCTCCCAGCAGGATCATTTTTAATTTGATCAACTTTGAAGTTTAGATTTTTGTGGAAAAGTGTAGCCACCCCATTTTTTTTGTATGGGATGATGAGTGATATATTAGAGGGTAGTCGCTACTGTACAGCAGTGATTGATCCTCCTTTTTCAGATGCGTTTCTTGTAACAAAATGATATCTCCTGCTAGTCTTTTAGCCTCTGAAAGGGCTATTCGTCTCTTACGGGGGGTATTGAGGCCCTTGGTGTTTTGGGAAATTATTTTAATCGGCATAGTGATGCTTTAAAGGTCTATGATACAGGTGAACAGAGTGATGACTTATATATAACAGATGAAACAGTATCTTAACTCTTGTAAACAGTCTGTATCGTGAACATGCATCTTGAGAGATACACATATTAACTTTCTGCAGTAACAAATGCTTAAACAAAAATACAAAAATAGACATAAACCTGGCGCATGTGTAATACAGTGAAGTGATATTAAAGTCCAAAAAATTAAATACAGTTTTTTAGTCCCATTCCTGAGTGGTCAGCTGATGATGGATGGTATCAAATACACTGTTCACAAAGCAAAGAGTATACAGTTCTCCTCGCGTTATATGTTCAACCTGCAGATGTATGACATAAAGCAAAGAAACAGGACATTGCGCCGTATGTTTAGTTGCCAATTTTGCCCTTATAGTCAAAGCTCAATGAGATGCCTACTTACTAGAAGTAGATAAGATACATGCAGGGGAGAGAATCTGTACTTGGAGCCTTCTGGGTCCCGGTCGCCTCTGGTGTATCACGAACCCCTCGTGGTGTCCTCCGCTTCCGTTAACGTTATGAAGGTCTCCCTTCCAGGAACGTAGTCTCCTGGGTCAGCTTCAGGATTCTTTCAGCCTCTTATTTCCTCCGGTAGGGATAAAAGAGGGCAAAGGATTGCGCAATAATAAAAAACTTTAATGACGCCTACCTAAAACATATAAAATACTCACAAAAGGGTGAGTATAAAAACAAAGAAGTGCCCGACCCAGCACAACTCAAACGCCGCACTCAGTCTTTGAATGTCCTTCTCGGTGCCGCGTGTACCTCGCAGGATCTGGCGCGGTTTGGATGATGTCACCGTCTCCTCTTCAATGACTGGCAGCTAGAGTGTGTGGGGCAGTACCTCTTAGGCTCCTCCCATAAATGCTTGTAGAACTGGGTGTGGGGAGAGGGTGGACAAGGTAGGGTGGGGTAAAAAGAGGACCCCGGTTTCCAAACTATGTTTGGGGGGACCAACCATTTCAGGTCCCATGATGTGAGTGTATCGCAGTCACGGGATGCGCAAACCTGGGGAGGGCGGGCCACAGCCCAACGGCTTAATGCCGCAGTGCTCCCTTGTTTGGGAGCCAAA